>APFE031642832.1:0-15021 GCA_000404065.3 Pinus taeda
AAACTTGGGATTCCAATGAATTGCTGCCGGATTTTGACCGGGAAAATCCGCCGGAAAGGCTTTCAAAAAGTCGCGTTACAGACTACTGCTTTATTTTGTAGTGTTTTACATGCAGATGGATTAACCTCAGTTGTTTTTTGCGTCCCAATGTGTAATAGGTCAGGACAGATCTTCAGTTCATTACAATCAATTAATGGTAAGGCTGCCTCTGCAACTTCATTAAAAAATACTGAATGTTTAAATGGACAATTTCTTTATTGGCTCTTTGGTTTCTTTGACATTACTTATTAGTCAAAATCATATTATATAGTTATAAGGGATACAATGTTCTTGCATTATCACTAGCATTTAATTTACGCAACCTCCATGTTAGGTGATTTCATAATTATATAAAAAAAATAAGAAAGAAAATAAGAAAAAGATAAAAAAAACTCACTCAAAATATTAATTTAGTAGTCATAATATTAGAGCAGTGAAATCCAGCTTACTCAATAAACTTATCTAGATTCAATAATCATCAGCGTAAAGATGGGGCACAAAATTAATTAATGAAGAAATGACAATGACCCTTACTTCATGATGCTCGTGAAGTTTGGGTAGGTGAGGCTTAAGTGAGATGGGGCACAAAATAAATTAATGAAGAAATGACAATGACCATTACCTATAATGCTCGTGAAGTGTGGGTGGGCCAGGCTCAAGTGAATACAATAATATGCCTTTGTAATTTCATCTAGATTGAAAACAAGAGACTCAAATCGATTGCTATCAAGTAAACTACCCATTCACTTATAAATCCAATCCCTAGTTGTAACGCATTATTTTCAATAATACAATTGATTTCAACGATTTCTAGTACATTATTTTGAATAATACATTTGACTTTTACAAATATTCTATGTAAATTATATTATTTTCTACAATATTGATAATGGTATTATCAATTTTTTTTAAGCATCTTTATATTTGAAAATAATAGAACATATTTCAAATTTCAAGTAACAATTTTTTTTTTTCAAAATTGTAATATATTGATCTATAAAATAGAGATGAATTTTAATACAAGTTTAAAATCATCAAATTTATTTCAAATTACAAAAAAGAAAATTGTAATTTTTTATTATTTAAATTGTATTGTTGAATGTTATAGAAATTATATAACATGTGTATTTTCATTTTATGAGCTCACATTAAACTAGTTTTTTTTTGTTACCTTTCAAACCTCAATTGACCAATTTCCTCTTTTAAAATTGTAATATATTAACTTATAAAATATATACAAGAGATCTAAAATAAGTTTAGAGAGATCAAATTTATTTAAGAATGCAAAAACCAATGTGTATTTTTTTATTATTTAAATTGTATTTTAGAATGAAATAGATATTACATAACATGTGTATTTAGTCATTTTATCAACTCACATTAAAACTATTTTTTGTGTAAATATATTTTAAAGTATATTTCAGTATTTAATTTATTATTAAAATATTTTATTCATTATTTTATATAAGATATTTTCTTTTAACATTTTTTTAGTTTTTTCCTTTATTAATATATTTCAAGTATACTTCATCTTAATTCATATTAAAATATTTTATCATAATCATATTGGATATATTATATTAAAATATTTTCTTTTAACATGTTTCTATATATAAATATATATGAAACTTGATATCACTTATTTAAATATTTTTGAAAAATATAAAATTTATTGATCTTACTCACATATTTTTTCTTATTTCAAATTATTTTACATCAAATATTTTAGATTATATAAACAACCAATTAAATATGCATGGCATATTTTGCCTTTTTATTATAGCTAATATTTTCAAACATATTTACACATTACTTTCCCCTAAATTTACTTTCCCCTAAATTATAAAATAAACTTTTAGATTCAATTACATTATTATTAAACACGTTTTATAAACGTTAACTTAAAAAAATAAAAATAAAACCATAATAAAAAAATGTGAACATTGCTCTTCCATATCTATTTTATACTTCCCTTTAATTCCTCTTTTATTCTCATTACAGATTCAATCATCAAATTTATCGTGATTCTTATAAAAGGCCAAATAAGGACATTAATGTAAGATGGTATCATGTTTCACATTATTTACCATTAACTCAAAGTGCTTGTAAGGGAGCGGCTTCAATGACATTTGAGTGGGTTTTCACGTGCGGGTCATGTATTTCATCTTCATAAACATGGGAATGTGTAATTGTTTATTTTATTTTAGGTCTTTGTGATGAATGTTGATTTCTTCTTATTTTATGGCGACGCTAAATTTTATTTTTTTAATGACATACCCGTACATCATTATTTAAATATAGTATTTCACATGTATTTGCTTCTCATTTTATGATTAAGCAAGCCAACCATTATATAAATTTAAATACATTTTTGTCTTTTTAAATATTTTAATGATATACACATGAGTATATATTGCATATAAATGTGTGTTATTCATAAATTTTGTGAGATTTTCATGTTGCTAGATATGTGTAGTTGACTTAACATATTTGGGTTGTAGATTCATTTCCTTCCATTTGTCGAGATGGAAGAGTAGTATTAGTGTTAATTATTGTTATAATAAAATTTTAAAATATAGTTAATTTGTAATTCATAAATGGGGTGAGAAGTGAGAAATATGGATAAAGATTTTTTAAAATTAAGATAGTGTAAAATTTTATGAAACTTGAATCTTTTATATTATTTTACCTATTTTTATTAGTGAGAGAATGAAAGAAAATGTTGAAAAAAAAAAATTAAACAAAATGAAATAAATAGATATAAATAAAGAAATTATAATATTATAAAATTTAAAAACAAATAAATTATTAACAATACACCACTCTTGGAATCTGAATTCTATATTTTAATTATTCATAAATAATGTTATACATGGTATATATAAATACAATAATAATACACTTGTATTTAGTTTTCATGTTTCTTTGGACTCTAATAACTAATTTGCATAATACACACTAACTCAAAATTTAATCACGAGGATTAGGTGTCTAATATTCCCCCTTTAATATGAAGGGATGTATCAAAGTCTAAGAATGAGAGCTAAAAATGTATCACAACCAAGAGTTGTATGTCTTTTAGAAATGGTTTTCAAGGATGGCCAAAAACCAAAAGATGGGAGAACTCGAGTTCTCAACCAATGATGGTTCATAGATGACCACCAACTCTAGAACTATCATAGTAGTACATGAAAAAACCAAATTTGGAACTATCAAAGGAGTTCCCCGAACAATTCCTAATATGACATCTTCTGCTAGTGGAAGTGCTCCTTCACCATAAACTTAAGTAGAAGGTGATGTTTTAAGGATAGAACACACCAACCAAAAATCAACATGGAAAAAGCATGCAATCATGCCCATAGAATATAAAATATTAAGGAACACAAATTCATCTATGATTCGAATAAAACTTGAATCTCACTGCAAACTTAGAATCTAGGTTGTAGTAGTAAACTCTAATTATCTTTCACTCAGTCTTCGCTGATAAATCTTTGAACTTCTAACACACCATTGATTTCCCCCTTGTCATATACAAGGTGAGAATATGAAGTAATCTTTATGCAAGGCTGGTCAATACTCTTAAACATAACCTGTGTTATGACTTACAATTTTTCTTGGCAATTTTAGGTCAATTCCCAGAAGCAATCCATCAAAAATTTGTTTTCTTTCTTGCAGTAATTTTAGTTTTGAAACATATATCTGAATGATGATTCTTTTTTTCACAATGTTCACAAGGATGAAGATCCTAATAGTGCTCTTTCTCATGTCAAACTATGTTACAATGTTTACATATTATAAGTTGTTGTGGTTGTGGATGATATAGGAGGATATTGGTGGCCACCCACCGATTCCACTTGGACCCCCACCATTGTTTCTTTTGGTTTTTCAGTTTCCTTAATTGTCGCGCAATTTACTATTTTTTGTAGCTTTTCGGACCCTCAACTTCCAGAGCCATTTTGGGACCCTAAACGACATATTTTTGGAAAATGAGAAAAAATGAGCCTTTTTTTGAGAAATGGAAACAAGAAATTCCAGTTTAATTTGTCCTTGAACTAAAGTGTGAATTAAATTTGGATTATAATATCATAGCAACTTAAAATAGTTAAATTAAGATTATTAAACTTACTTAACTTAGGAAATTTGAGTTGGAACTCTTTTGGAAGTCATGTATATGTTCTCCCTACATTGTAGGAATTCAGTGTGAGTTAATTGTGAGTTGTAAAATAGAAGACTCAGTTTCATAAGTCAGTTCAGTTAAATTAGTTCTCAAACTGATTGAGAGAACTAATAGTGAGTTAACAGTCACTGGTGACACTAATGAACTCCACTAGTGCTACTCTAGTTAACCAAATATTTACCCATCAAAAATGCATGCATGTCGATTCTGAGAAAGACCTAGTTGAGACTAGAGTGTAAGAAGACTGTACTATTTGTTTTTTATTTTTTTGAGTTGCACTAATAATGCATGCAAACAAGAACATATCCTTAAGGGATTGTGTTATTTTTAGAGGCTTTATTTCCTTTTAAATACAAGTTATCATTCATAGGAATTGCACATTGGAATAGAGCCTTGGAGAGCTTGTGAATTGGTTAAGATTTGGCCTTGAGCTTGCTTATGAGTTGGAGATTGAATTTGCTGAGTGCTGGGATTGTTTTAGAGAGAACAAGCATTGTAATTTTATCTTGATTTTCTGGATTAATACAAAAAAGATAGTGGGGTTTTGAGTTGTGGCTTTCCCCCGATATTTATTGTGTTATGTGCCTTTGATTCTCTTCCTCTATTTATTATTTTTTGATCGATGCTTATGGGATTCCGTTGTAAATAGTAAAAGTAGATTCTTATCTCTTTCTTTAGCAAATTGTATTAGCTTGTGAATCTACAGGATTTTTCTACATGGTATTCGAGCAATATTTTTTTTGTTTTTTGCACCGAGTGTTTGTAGAGAAGATCTGAAAATTTATGTGCAAAATTTGTAGAAAAAAATTGAAGATTTTAATTCCTTGGAAAAAGATATGCAAATTCAAAAAACAATTCAGTCAAATTGGAGTTTGGATGAGGGAGATATTGTTTATTTAAAATGAGCTCTTTAGAGGAGATTTTTAAGTTTTGCGTTTCTGGGTTACAGGTGAAGTAGAATTTGCAATACACACTTTAGGATCTGCAAATGGAATTCTATCGTTTGAGGCTTGAGTATGCCTTGGAAGGAAGCTAAAATTTCATAGCTTGGAGGGACAAGATCGAGGTTGTGGTAGAGGACAATGACTTGAAGGAATTTGTTGAACAAACAATTCCTAAGCCAGTACCTACTGATGCATAGAACTTGGCCAAGTGGAAGAAGTGTGTGGTGAAGGCAAGGCGAGTAATCCTTGAGGGAGTTCGAGATCATATTGTCTCGAGTCTGCATGGAAATGAACCCTGCATACTATGTGGAAAACATTGAGGGACTTGTATCAGAATAACAATGATCAAAGGAAGTTGGCACTTACAGATAATCTTCGTAAAATCAAGATGGAGAAAGGCAAGATGATTCCAAAGTACTTGACCAAGTTCACTCAATGTTGGGATGAATTTATAATTGTTGGAATCAGAATTTCCAAGGAGTATGTGGTCGACCTTGCTCTTCTTGGACTCCCAAAGAGTTGGCATAGTTATGGGGACTTTGTCAATGGTTGGGAGAAGCTGCCAAATTGGAAATGAATATGGTTGGATTTGATGTAGAATGAGATCACGAGGAACACTAGGGATGAATCTTCATCAAAGACTAATGATGAAGATAATTTTTCCTTAGCGATTAATGGGAGGAAGGTGAAAGGTAAAATTTCTCGTTAAAAATCAGATTCTTATCATGGAGGTAAGAAGAAGGACATGACGAAAGTTAAATGCTTTCATTGTCACAAGATGGGTCACTTTGCTACAAATTGTCCATTGAAGAAGTCCAAGGAGAAGTCCTCAAGAGGAGTGTCAGGTGAGGCTTGGGCCTCCCAATTCGAATTGAACTTTTCCCTCATTGCATGCATGGTGTCTTCAATGATGGGAAGTGTCCAGTACTTAGACAATGGAGCTTCTTTCCACATGACTGGAGACAAATATTTGTTCAATGATCTGGAGGAGAAATATCTCAAGATACATATCAAGATGGGTGATGACGATAAGTATAATGTTACTGGTGTGGGCACTATAATTTTCAGAGGGAGCATGCAGCTCCACTAACCTTGAAGAATGTTATGCATGTACCTAGACTAACGAAGAACTTGGTATCTGTTTCCATGCTTGAGGATATAGGATATGATGTGATATTTTCAAAAGGAAAGGCATCTGTTTGACACATAGCCATGTGTCAAGTAAATAATATAGGGATTCGAGTTCAGAATCTCTATAATATAGAGGTAGAGGATTATGTTTCTTTGAGTTCAAATATGGAAAAGATGTTGAGTCGAGATGTCAGCAAGTTGTGGCACAGGCGATTGGGCCACCTAGATCATGGGGCTTTGAAGATATTGCAACAAATCTCTACTAGTGTTCCTAAAGGTATTCTTGAGCAAGTTGATACGTGCAAGGGTTGTACTTTGGGAAAATACACCAAGTTTTCCTTTAGAGATAGAGAGAGTCCATTCAAATGTGTGTGGATCATTCCCAACAACATCCATGGAAAAACACAAGTAGTATGTTATATTTGTTGATGACTATTCTCGTAAATCCTGGCTATTTTTTATGTAGAAAAATGATCAAACTTTCACAAAGTTTTGTGAGTTCAAATAATTGGTAGATAGATAGTCTCACAAGAAGGTTAAAGCTCTACAAAGCGATAACAATGATGAGTATACCTCCAATTAATTTAAGAAATTCTGTGCAGTGGAAGGGATTAAATGAGAGTTGATGGCACCCCATAACGCTCAAAAGAATGGGGTTTCTATGAGGAAGAACAAGAGCATAGTAGGGGCAGCAAGGACGATGTTGCATGATTAGGGCCTACCACTACACTTATGGGCTGAGGCATGCAAGACAATAATTTATGTTCAGAACTGTAGCCCACATCGAATACTTGAGATGAAGACACCAGAGGAGGCTTATTCTGGTAAGAGGCCAGATGTTGGTCAGTTTAGGATTTTTGGGTCATTGGTTTATTTCCATGTGACCAAATATGCAATTAAGAAGCTTGCGCTAATAACAAAGTTGGGGATATTTGTGGGGTACAAGTATACACCTGAAAACTATCGGGTGTACATGTCGACCAGTTAAATGACAATGGTTGATGGGGATATCTAGTTCGATGAGGAGATGGCCATGTGAGTACCCCTTGAGAGGGAGCTTGAGCTACATGTAGATGAGGATATTTTAGCTCCTAAGGTTGAGGGGCCTCAGATTGATGTGGAGCAGCCACATGCAGAGGTTCAAAGAGTGGATACATCCACTTAGGCAGAGTCTTCTAGAGAGGGAAGAAAGGGCACTGGAGAGGTTAACAGATTGTTGGATGATGCAGAGGAGAATGTGGGAGCACCCTCTACTTAGCGCACATAGAGGAGATCACGAGAGAAGTACACTAGATACATGGAACTTATGAATGCATGTGTTGTGATCGAGCCATCTTCCTTTTAGGAAGCAGTGCAGTAGTTGATTTGGGTTAATATGTCGGTGGAGGAGTATGACTCCATAACTTGAAATAGTGTTTGGGATGTGGTCACAAGATCGAAGGACAAGTCAGTTGTGATCTCCTGTTGGCTCTACAAGGTAAACAAAGCTATAGATGGTAGTGTGGAGAAGCATAAGGCTATATTTTTAGCTCGTAGCTTTTCACAGGTAGAGGGGATTGACTATGATAAGACATTTTCTCCTGTTGCAAGGTACTCGTCAATCAGATCTATTTTTGTAGTCTCAGCAAAGATGGGTTAGAAGATCCATCAAATCGATGTGAAGATTTCCTTCCTCAATGGCATGGTTAAGGAAGATGTGTACATAGAGCAGACTGAAGGTTTTGAAACCTTGGATCATGAGTCACATGTGTTTCGACAGAGGAGAGTGTTGTATGGACTGAAGCAAGCACCTTGTTCTTGGCACACCAGTATAGATAGCTACTTCACTGGGTTGGGCTTCACAAAGAGTGAAGCAGATTTGAACCTGTATCACATAGTGGTGGAAGGTAAGTTGTTCATCATTATATGTAGATGATCTCATATTGACAGGTGATGAGAAGCTCATCAAATCTTGCAAGGAGTACCTTGCAAGAGAGTTTGAGACGAATGACATGGGGTTGATGCATTACTTTATTGGCATGGAGGTATGACAGAGAGATGGGGAGTTGTTTGTTTCTCAAGGCAAGTATTCCAATGAGATACTCAGGAGATTCTGCATGGAGAGAAGTAATCACATGGAGACTTCTCTAGCTGGTAACTATAGGAAGGAGGATGCTACTTCAGCGGAAGTAGTGCAAGCTACTGTTTACAGGCAACTTGTGGTTTCACTCATCTACTTGGTGAACACATGACTGAATATGTGCTATGCAGTTAACCATCTTAGTGAAGTGATGGTTAGGCCTAGCAAGTTGTATTGGAAGGTGACAAAGCATGTATTAAGATACCTCAGGGGCACTACTCATTTTGGGTTATGTTACAGACGGATAGAGGGGGTGAAGCATCAAGGTTTCACCGATGCAGATTGGGCAGGGAGTCCATCAGATAGGAAGAGCACATTAGGAAGGATATTTAGTATTAGGTCAGTGGTAGTTTCTTAGTACAACAGGAAAGAGAGATCAAATGCACTCAGTTCAAAAAAGGCAGAGTGCATAGCTTCAAGTTAGGCATCGTGTGAGACTATATAGATGAGGAAGATCCTCATTGGTTTGTTTTATCAGTAGATGGATCTAAAATTAATTTATTGTGATAATCAGAGTTGTATCAAACTCTCTAAAAATCCATTATTTCATGATCGGTCCAATCATATTGATATTTGATATCATCTCAAAGATTGTGTATTGAGGCGAATCATGTTTTTAGATTACATTCACACGGAGGAGCAAGATGCTGACATCTTGACAAAGACATTGTCAAGATGTAAATTCGAGTTTCACAGGGACACGGTCGGGGTATTTTATTATCCATTTCTTATTGAGAGGAAGTGTTGAGAAATGGAAACAAGAAATTCTAGTTTAATTTGTCCTTGAATTAAACTATCAATTAAATTCAAATTATATTCTCATAATAACTTAAATAGTTAAATTAAGTTTATTAAACTTACTTAACTTAGGAAATTTGAGTTGTAAGTCTTTTGGAAGTCATGTATATGTTCTCGTGAATTTGTAGGAGTTCAATGTGAGTTAATTATGAGTTCTAAAATAGAAGACTCAGTTTCATGAGTCAGTTCAATTAAATTAGTTCTCAAACTGATTGAGAGAACTAATAGTGAGTTAATAGTCAGTGGTTACAATAATTAACTCCACAAGTGCTACTCTAGTTAATTGAATATTTACTCATCAGAAACTCATGTATGTCGATTCTAAGAAAGACCCAGTTGAGACTAGAGTGGAGGGAAAGTGTACTATTTGTTTTTTATTTTTCTAAGTTGCACTGATAGTGCATGCAATCAGGAACTCATCCTTAATGGATTGCACTATTTATAGAGGCTTTATTTCCCTTTAAATACAATCTATTCTGCATAGGAATTAAACATTGGAATAAATACTTGGAGAGATTTTACATTGGCTAAGCTTTGGCCTTGAGCTTTCTTATGAGTCAGATATTGAATTTGCTAAGTTTTGGGATTGTTCTATAGAGAAGAAGCATTGTAATTCATCTTGATTTTCTCAATTAATACAAAACGGATAGTGGGGTTTTGAGTTATGTCTTTCCCCAGATATTTATTGTGTTACATGCCTTTTAATCTCTTCCTCTATTTATTATTTTTTTCTTGATGTTTAAGAGCTTTGACTGTAAAGAGTAGAAGTAGATTCTTGTGTCTTTCTTTAGAAAATCGCATTATCTTGTGAATCTACAAGATTTTTCTACATCTTTGGCTAACGTTTGCAGTCAAAATTTTGTAGTCCTCAAATAGATTTTTCTAACGAGGTATCATGCACTTCAAATGGAGATATTATGCCAAATTTATGACCTCGCAAATCTAATGTACCAATTTACCCCAACACAACCATAGTTTTAACATTTCATCTCATAGGGTTTGGTTTTTGGATGTTTAGGGTTTTCCATTATTTGTCAATAATAAATAGGACTTCGAGCCTCATTATAACATAGTCCAAAGGCATGTAGACACCACATCACTTCCCAAAGATAAGCTAACATCACCCGACCTAGTTTATTTCCATTGTTGTATGTAAGAATATTTCTTTGATTTATTTCTATTGCAACATTGTATTTATTTTTATATCTATATTTTGTTGCATTCTTTCGTAAGTCTGGCTCAGTGGTACAATATCATCTAGAAATCGAGCACTATGAAATTGTATAGGGTTTGAAAAATAAGGAACATGAAAAGAAACATCCTTACTGTATGCCACACCAATTCTATTTTTCTTGTGCATAATTTCTTCTCAAGTTCTAATGAAGGTTTTGGGAAGCACAGGTTCAATTTTTACATCTGTATGTAGCTCTACTCTTAAAGTGTCTCCATTATTCTAATCATTCTATGAATTTTGATCAAGCTCAAGGGGAGGGTTGTTCTGAATAAAACGTATCTTGGAATCACGTATCTTTTGATTTAGTTCATCGCATTGGAATTGGGATTCATGTTGTAAAAACTTGATCTTCTCTTAGACATTTTGCAAACAATTTCTAATATCAGACAAGGCGTTCTTCTTAATTTGGACTATATTATGAACAATAGAGATCTTTAAAATATTGGATAACTCTATCAAAACATTAATTCTCACCATTTTCTCCAACTTTATCAGAAAACAATCAATTTTGAAAAGGGTGTCGACTCCACAATATAAAAGTGAAATTCCAATCAAGAATTTGTAGTCAAATATGACAAATAAGATGAGCAACCTTCAAAATAAAGCACCACTCTCAGATAAAGAAACACATTCATTCTTGATGTGGGATTGAATCCTAGTAACCACAACAAAAAAGAAAACTTTCATTTTTTTCTTACTTTCTTCTAACACAACCCATCAAAAAAACTTCAAATGTTTAAGAAATTTTAGTATATAATAACTTATATAATGAAAAAGAATGAACCATCTATGAGCCAATAGGTTCATTTCCTTTATTTTCCTCCAATTGATATGCAGAGGTGTTTATTTCAGTATAAATTACTCCCTGCCCAAGACATTACCTTCCCATATCTGACTTCAAATATGATGCCATGCAATTTCAACAATTTTCATGAAAAGGTAACAATAAAAGGAAAGATGCCCGATCATAAGTCCTATGAGCACAATGATCAATACAAATGAGATCATAACATAAGTTAATTTAGATAATTTGATCATCAATCTTGTAGGAACTACACTTCTCTAAATATATTCAACTGGGGAAGGGAAGGAATCAAGTTTTCACCTCACAAATAGGCTTAGAAGATCAAAATGGTTGCATATTGTTTGCATGCAAATCGAATAAAGTATACATGAAAATGCATGAAATACAATTTCTTTTGTTAATCTAGGAGGATTTATAGGTTATGAGCAATGATGTGCCCTCATACCTTCATTTACTTCATTGGCAATCAGGTGTTAATGAACCCAATACCTTTCTAGTGAGAGTTCCAGCCGGCAACGATTCCAGATTCCATATTGGATACTGTAGCCAAGAATGATCAAAACTCATTTATTTACAACAAACAACGTGTAGATAACAATAAACTAACATAAAAGACGAGAGGATCAACAGTGGATATGCACTATGAGTGGAAAAATTGCATGTCAGTTAAAAAATTGCTTAAAATCAACACTCATTAGGATGTCAAACATAGACTTTGTGCAAGATTGTCCACACTCCTTACAACTGTTAATCTATTACTCTCAACAAATGACAGGCTAATACCTTGGGCCCTAGCTTCCACATCACACAATATTTCCACATCACATAACCAACAATTTAGTGAGTGCTTCACTTGACATTGTTTCATCTTCTGGTAGTTGACCATTAAGGCTACAGGGAACATCAAAAAATCATGAACATGGTAACAAAAACATCATGCTGTACAGAGGCCAATAATGAGCATGAAAAATAATAGTAGACTGATAATGAATTCTTTAATGCTGAAGACAAGTCACACCAATAACAACAGTGATGGTAACGACAGGAGACCCAACAATTCTTGTGCTCTAATGTAATACTTTACCAGTGCTCTGGACCATTGCTCTGAAATAAGGCCACATAATCGTGGCACAGGTTACTTAATATACAATTTTAATTAGTTCTCATATACTTGAACCAAGCTTTAAAATGACTCTCTCAAAGTCGAACCTGCTTTGATACCTCTATTGAACAAATCATAAATGAAAAAATATAAATAGAGCACTTATAATAATATGGAATTCAGAAACAAATAAATGATGAGTAATGCACTACAATTGGAATTTGAATTATATATTTTCATTATTCATAAAAAAAATTGTACAACATACATGTTGTCGCTTTACATAGAAATCATCCTAAAGACAACCTATGGGTTGATTGTATACCAGTGCATATGACATCTTAAAGAGAGGAGTGCATGGAAGATTATATGTGAGAGGGTTTATTCAACAGTCCAATTTTCACGTAATTAAAAGGGAATAAACGAGGCTTGGTTTAATAGTTTGTCATCCTGGTAAACTCAAGTCGCTACATGGATCCAAATGCTTAGGGGATAAATTAGGCTAACCTCAAAAAGAAATGTTTGGTTTTGGTGGCCAATGCACAACAATAGGATGCTTAATATTGAACTTGTAGTAAATTGAATAGGAGGAGAGGAAGGACATAATTTGATGCATAGGGATGTAAACTGGATAGAATCCTAAGCAGCAATGTTTGGGCAGAAGGACGGAGTTCAATGCATAGGGTTGTAAACAACACAAAATCCTAAGAAATGACTTTTCGGTAGGAATATGGAAGAGGGAGGAGATGAAAGAGCAGAAATAGCGGAGCAGGGATTAAGGTTTCATGAATATACATCATGGGAACTTCTACCACCATTTTTTGGAGAATTTAGCATCTACGGATAAATACTAATTCACTAGACAAGTAGTTGTACCTAGAACAACAATTTAAAGTGTTTTAGACTTTCCCTATAACCAATAGATAAGAAGAGAGGATAGAAGGCCTACCTATAGTCCCACTTTCCTCTCGTCTCCCTTGTATCGATTCAATCTCTCCTTCTCGTAGTTAATCTGCTTGAAAAGTACCCTGTCAACACAATAGAGGAAAAAAACTGATCAAAGCACATGATCCATTGAATATAAATGGAAGGAATCAAAATCAATTCATACATATAAGCATTATGAAAGAACACAACATATGGAAAAAGGTTCAAACACTTTATTGTATAGAAGAAGGAATTACAACCATCAGTGTCTAACTCAAAGTCATTCCTCTAGCTTGGATCCCATCCACATCACATCAAAAGCAAGACAATCTTGTGGCATCACATCATTTGCTCCAAAATAAAGTCTTATAGCAGCATTATCTCCTTACAATTCAACATAATCCAGCCTGTGATCACTTACATGAGTGCTAAATTTTACAAGAAGACGAAGGAGGTTTTGTCATCAATGGTGACATTGAATGGCCTTCCATACTTAGAATTAGTTCCATGAAGGAAGGGATGAGAGGATAGGATGCTCCTTAATTCATTCCTCATCCATTTTTGAGCTCATAGGAGTTGATAAGACAGGGAAACTGCTAGATGACCCCAAAAGATAAGAATATTCCCAAAACCCTATGTGAATTTCACTCATTCTCACCCAATGCAAGTGAAAGGAAGCCTAAGTTCTCTACAAAGCACCATGGCAGTGGACTCAACTACTCTGTAGCACACCTTCATAAGGGTTTACCTACACTGGTCCCTCTAGAGGCAATTTCTGGATGCCTTCAAGTCATGAAACTATCTGGGAAGGATGAATTCAAAGGGTTGACTTGTTTAGGGCATGAAAGAACTAAATTTAGTGTTTTATGATCCCTATAACAGTGATCTAAATGTTGGGATTTGATGTGCCCAAATGGATTTGTAACAGCTCCCCCCTAAAGCATGAAGTCGGAAAAATGCCAATGTCGAATGAAATGCTTTACGATGTGATGAGGAGGTATTGAAGTGGAAGGTGACCTGCATCAATTACAATACATATATCATGATATTTGATTTTACATGAATTTATGAGGCAAGGCATACCCATGCTCAGCTTATAAACTTTCATTACATGTACATAAGCAGTCATCTATAGATATAGAGCCATGATTGGAATCACTATCAATGTAAAGCCATTGTACATATGATTTAGTACTCCTGATATCACAGCCCGAATGGATGAAACTATATCTGGGGTCTTTAATCTTGTTCAATTGTTCACTCAAGTACAATTCTAACCATGTGAATATGTGATCTAAAGTTGAACATGGGAAGACACCATTTGATTACCAGCCGATGATATAAGTTGTTAACAGATGCGAGAGAAATCACCGATAATGATAAAGATCCTCAAGGTACTGGAGTACATTTTTCATGGTGTGAATGGATGATTTGATGTCAAACACCATACAAAGTCTTTTGGTCGAATGCCATTGATGTATGCCTATCGCCGAAAGTGAGAAACCTGTCATTGATGGATGCAAGCCTCAAGGTACTAAATAGGTGTTTCTAAGTCAACTTCTTGGATAATTATTTGATGTCGACAAGAAGAGACTCATGACAGGAGGGCCTTGATGTATCCCACATCAACTACATGAAACAAGAGTAGTGATTTTAGAGATGGAATTTGACTGACGACACAAGGTTCAGGAGTGGCGGTCATGAAAATGAAGGTTTATGGTATTGCAAAAGATGGATTTTGATTG
>APFE031642832.1:15324-47599 GCA_000404065.3 Pinus taeda
TAACAACAAAGATAACTTGGTCCTTTTCATGTTGAGAGAGTTTGAAAAGGTAAAAAAAGAAAGCTCCACAAGTTCTTTTGTGTAAGTTAATCTCTCATTTCTAAAAAAGCATCAAATAATACAAGAGAGATATCATTTCCAATCTGTTAACGAGCTGGAAAGGACAAGCACTCATCAATCTTTTCATATTTAGAGAGTCTGAAAAGAGCTCAAAGAGGACTCCAAGGGGGTTCCTTTTTAATTTTTAACAAAGCTCAAAAAAGAGATAAAAGTGTGCTTTGTGGTCAAAAGTACAACTTACAATCAAGCACATTGAATTATGCAAATCAGTTGTAAACCTACTCAAAACGTCACCAAATGGATTAAAAATGTATGTTTTATAGGAAAAAATAGGCAAATACTAATGTTAATTCGATTGATTAACATGAAATAAACATAAAATATGTTTTTACCATGTCATTTTTATCATTTGGAACTTACCATCTAGTTTTGTGCTCTGAGCTCAGTTTTTACTTCAAAATTCACCAGCTGATTGCGAAGGATTCTGTGGACCATTTCTCAAGCCATCTGGACTAGGTAGGAGCTAAACCTCTCTACTATCATTTTAATCCATTCTTCTATCATTTCATCCAAATTTTAGGGTTTTTTGGGGCCTTTCGGGTTTTATTTTTTTTGCCACGAGATCATCACAGGCTTTCACATCAAAAACTGCACTGAAGAGAACCGGGATAGAAGGATAGATGCTCTACATCACACTATCTTTGTGCCTAGGCTATGGTAGGTGCATTTCCCAAGTTTTTTTTAGTTGTTTCCTCCAAAATTTGTCCTATTTTTTTGCATGGAAAGGATCCTAATTTATCTTATGATTGTGTTTCAGGCTTTCATCGATCAAAATGTCAATTACATGGTGAGAAAGATAGCATGAAGAACAAGACATGGTTGACCTAAATAACCCAGGTATAGTTGAGGCCCTCAGGAATTGCACATTACTCAAATCCTTTAAGTTGTCTAGAATGAGGCAACAAATAGAACTATTTCAGTTCCTTGTTCATGCATGGGATCCAATAGATCAGACATTTCACATTAGGGACAAGATGGTCCCTATTACTATTAAGGATATTTAATTTCTTACCGCACTGTCGAGGTGAGGTGCCCCCATATCACTTTTTGGATTTTCCCATGGAGGTGAATCGGTGAGAGATTACATCAGACAATTTTGTCAGCTAGGTACACAGCCTAGCAAGGACGGGAAAATAAATATTCAAGATGTAAGTGATTTTCCTTTAAGAACGATTCTCTTCATGATCGCAAAATTGGCTGGCAGTGTGACACTACATCTGGCAAACAGATCTTATCTGTAGTATGCACTCGAGCGTTAAGAGCCAAAAGTTTTCAACTAGAGCGAGGTTGTACATTCGCTGCTGAAAGAATAACTGACTAAAGTAAAAAGAAAAAATACGAAGAATTTCTACTATGGTTCGATCTTGATTGCTTTTGCCTTAGAGAAAATGCCATTGATGCAACCACATCATGTATCAATGGGTGTGGTTTGTCCTAGAGATCCATGTATGCAGAGGTGGGTTGAACTGATGGCTCGACACACTAGTCAGTCAACAGTCATTTTCTCCCCTGCATTTTTCAGTTGGATTGAGTGACAACATGTTTTTATCGAGAAGCATCCATACACAGGGATGGATTATCGTTCAGATCTAGATTTGATTCTACCTGTTGGAGCACAATAGGGTGCTACGGGTAAGTTGTTTGACCAAAGTTTTTTTTTATTTTTCAAGTTTCGACATGTTTTTTTTGTTTTTTAATGTTTCGAAGACTAAACTAAAATTAATCTTCTACATACAGATGTGGGTATTGTTCAACCTGCGGTACGCCAACAGGTTGCAGGTAGGCCAGCACAGAGAAACATCAGGAGAGCAGTTCTCCAAGACTTGGATTTGGTCGAGACCTTAACAGAGTTGTAGGATTACATAAAGGGATTAACCCTTGGCATTCTGAATATCTGGATCAAGGAGTTAGCTATGAGGCTGCAGTGCCACACTATTAGTGTTCCTAATTGTTGGGCTACGCTTTTGCGCATGATAACACAGGTTGTGACCTGTCACCATGAGCACCACTATATCTAATTAGGATATTTTGTATGTGTTTTTGAGTTTTTGGGTCAGATGACCAAACGTGTCTTGGGCACAAATTTTGTAAAAAATTTTAAAACACCTATCTATTTTACTTTCAAAGTTTTTATGGTTATATGTAATCCTATTCAACTGATGATGTGAATTGAAAATATTAATTTTTCATTTGTCACAGATGCCTATTTAACACATAATTCACTAAAGAATTAGTTAATGTTTTAATATTTCTGGAAATATGTTGATATTGAATGTGTTCAAAATGTCTTTCCAAAATACGAACTCTAAGGAACATAGAAAAAATTGTTGGATTTCAGACAATATAAATGTTTTTTAGTTGTAGTACAATGAGTTGCAAGTCCAGCCTAAGAATGATTCGGAAAATGCCAAGAGAAGTGGCATCAGAGAGTAGTTCAATAAACGCACTATACTCAGTGATATTGTTTGTCAATTGGCTGATACAAATCCCTTGAAAACTCACTAAATCGCCACTTGGAGCGTAAATGGCCCATGCTACAGAAGACAAATTTTGCGTACTACAACTAGAACCATCAGCATAACCAAAAAAAGGTTCAGAAGACTTTGACATCTGCAACAAATACAAAGTGGATTATTAAGCAGATAAAAATCTCTAAAAGATACACACACACACACACGCAATGAAAGCATATATACAATAAGTTTTACTACAATTAATTAAGCATAGTAACGTTTGAGTTATAGCCCATTTTGGGACTGCGACAATGGAATTCCATCATAATATACTAACTTGTAGACTCCTTTCACTAGAACATGCTTGACAACATAGGGACCCATCCACATTGGTTCGAATTTCCCTGCTCCAAGTTTATCATCTTCCTGATCATAAAGCAAGACCAGGTCTCCTTTTGAGAAGATACGAGGCTTGACATTCCTATCATATTGCGCCTTAATACATTTCTTATGCACTTCATTTGCCAATGCGGCATCAGGACGAGTTTCATCCAGATGGATTAATTCCAAGAAATGAAGTTCTTCTTCAGAAGTGTCAAGTAACAGGTCAATTGCGAGTTTGAGCGATGAAATTTCACATTGTATCAGTAAGATTGCTTCCAAACCATACACCAACTGAAAGTGTGCAAATCCAATTTCATTTCTCATCGAGGTTCAATATGCCCACAAAGTAGAGTATAGGATTAAGTGCCAATTTATTTTATGAACCCTTATCATTCTTTGCAACATCCACTTTAGGACCTTGTTGATGGCCTCAACTTGTCCATTTGCTTGTCGATAATATGGAGTAGAACTATCATGTGACAGTCCTAACTTAGCAGTCAACTCAGCAATCATGTGATTTCGAAAATGCAACCCATGATCTCTAACTATGGCTTGTGGTACACCAAACCGTGCAACCACATGGTTAAAAAAGATAAGAGCAGACGTTTCGCCACTATTGTTCAATGTTGGCATCACCTTGGTGCATTTGATAAATAGTCAATGGCGACTATAATATACACATGCCCCCCAGCCAAGATGGGGTTACATGTCATAAGGTCAATTCCCCATTTGGCGAATGGGCCAACAACAATGACTGGATTCAATGGTGCAGGTGGTAATCTGGTTTTCCAATCATATATCTCGCATGCATGATAACTTCTAACAGTAATAATACAACATTTAAATATAGTTGGCCAGAAGTAACCAACACAAAGAATTCTTTGTGTCATTGCATATCTAGGTAAGTGGCCACCACAGGCACCTGAATGGCAATAATTCAATGTTTTCTCGGCCTCCTCCTATTTGAGGCATCTCCATAAAATCGTATCGATACCACGATGGTAATGTGTGTCACCAATGATTAGATAACCTTTGGCTAGGTAATGAATACGTCGCTATTGCGAGCGAGAGGTATCTAGCTGGAAATTTTGGGTTTGGAGATAAATTAGTATATCTCCATACCAGGTATTAGATGACAAAATTAGAAACAAAGACTCATTCAAAATTGATGGTTTAGATGTTGAATCGATGGAGGCCGAGGGAAGGTCACATATAACTCAGTGAAAACTAGAGATTTCTTTGATTTAGAATTGATGAATTCTAAATCAAATTCCTGTAAGATAACTATCCATTTCGAATATTTGCCCCCCAGTGATTGACATGACAAAATGTATGTCAAAGGGTTTCAATATGAAATGAAAGTTGTTTTCCATAACAAGATATAATGGTGAAATCTTTGAACAGCTTGCACAGCTGCCAGAGCTAGTTTTTCGACATAAGAGTACTTACTTTCTCTATCGTTGGGATTATGAATCAAGTAGTAAATAGGATGTTCAATCCATTTTCTTCCTTGACTAAAACCATGCCAATGGTTGTATGTACAGTGGCGACATACAAGTAATAGTAATTTTGGTAATTTGGAGAATACATTAATGAAGCTCTAATCAAGGTACCTTTAAGAGCATCAAAGGAAGCTTGTGCGACCTGATCCCAATGAAAGGGTATCTCCTTTTTCAAAAGACATCAAAAACATTTAGCCATTTCAGTGTAATTAGTAATGAACCTCCTCAGAAATTTGGCTTTCCCTTGAAGTCTCTATAACAGTAAAAGATTGGAAGGGTGAGGCAAATCCAGAATTACGTGAACCTTTAATGGATCCATTTGAATCCCTTCTCGAGACACTATGAATCCAAGAAAGCAACCAAAACCAACACAAAACACACATTTGTGAGGATTGAGTCAAATTTTGAAGTGTCGGAACCATAAAAATATTGCTCTCAAGTGTTGCGGGTGATCAGTCTGCTTTCGTGAATGAGCAGGTAAATAGTCAAGGTAAGGTTGAAAAATGTGCTTGATGTCATGTTAGGTATAATCCATTGCCCTCTAAAATGTGGCCCCAACATTCTTCAAACCAAATGGGATTTTCCTATAGGCGAATGTGCCCCATGGACAAATGAAAGTTGTTTTCGATTGGTCTTTTCGGTGTATATTGATTTCATTGTAACCGGAAAATACATCCATAAATGAGAATATTTTACATCCAGCACATTCATCAATAATTTGGTCGATGAAAGGAGTAGGATAATTGTCTTCTGGACATGCCTGATTTACATCCCTATAATCGATGCACACACGTATTGTTCCTTATTTCTTCATGACATGAATAATGTTGGAAACTGAGTCAGTAAGAGGAACAGGGAAAATGAAACCAGCTTGAAAAATTCTTTCAAATTCTGCTTTAATTGCAGCATCTTTCTTTGGATGAACAGGTTAAATCCATTGTCAAACTAGTTTGACATCAAGGTACATTTTAATTTCATGTTCAACAATACTAGAGTCAATGTCGGGCATCTCCTCATAAGACCATGCAAAAATATCTCTAAATTGATAAAAAAGAGCATGGTAATCATCAAGCTCCAATGGAGAACAATATTTACCAACATGAATGTTCTCTACAACATTAGGCTTGGTCGAAATATTAATAGAAATCATTTCTTCAATATTTAACAGATTTTTCTCATATTTGATTGTGTCTATGAAAACTGAATTCGATAGGAAATCAATAACTGATGGGTGGTTTAGTTCATTTGAATAATATTCAATGTCATCTGGAAGATAGGAACGATGATGATAATCTTCCCATGGTTCTTCTCCTATCATCATTGATTGGATCATTCCATCATCCGTAGAATGTATAAGTGAAAAAGGATCTGAAGAGGTACCATATTTTAATGACCTATCTACCCATACAATTGTTGAGTGGGGATTTGGGTTTGCCGCACAAGCCCGAAAGATTGATTGTTATGATGATTCAATGGGGCTTAATGACATCACCTCTATATTACTATCAACTTCAACTTTGTTGGTAATCCTCTTTAAATCAGATGAGGTGGAGAAAATCATGTTGCAAGTCTCTACTCTTGCCACTTCCACCAAATCAAATGGCGACGGTAGGGTAAAAGTACCCATTAGGGAAGGATCTTGAAAGAGACCTACTCCAACACTTTGAAGTTGAAGTCGAAGGATTAGGTTGATTAGTCGCCTGATTATTCGACGATGACGATGGATTTCCATAATCTTTGTTTCTAGTTGACACCAAACCTTTTTTTTGTGGCTTTGTGATGGATAACATGAGTACTTGGGATGTGGAAGTATGGTTTGTTGCAACCAAATGTGTCTCCAAGGTTGGAAATAGATCAATCAACACTGTCGATGTGTTTGAAGTCTTTAAAAGTTTATAGACCTCAGAGCGGTGGGGAAAATCTTTTGTAAAATTCTCGTCATTATAGATTAGACATGGATAATGAGGTTTCCTTGCCGAAGTAGAGGAATCAGATGATTTCTATCGAAGGGGAATTTTATTGTTTCTTTTTTCTCTTCCCCTTTTTCTTGCTCCCTCGTTGCTTTGGATTTTTGCCTTTGTCAAATGACACGGCATTAATCTCAGAGTCAAGAGTATTTTCTGATGCATTGGTAGTTTGATTGGAAATAGCAAGAGCTTGACCAGATGGTCTTCCTCCTATTTGCGTGCTTGAAGAACCGATCACACCATTGTCGGCATGAGAGTCCTTAGTCAATTGTGGATGAGGGAAAATAGTGAAAGTTGGTTGAGGTGCATTGGGTATTTTGTCATAAAGTGTGCCGGATTGTGTGTAAATCAAATCCAAGTATCGAGCGTGAGAAATAAATTACTCTTCTGTGACAACTCCACCTTTTTCCACATCCTCGGTGATTGATGGCAACAAGGATTTTATGAACCACTCAGCTAAAAGCTGGTTGGGAACATATGTCTTAACCATTCGACAATGACGCCGCCACTCATGAATATGGTCTAATATATGGGTAGCATTAGTCTATTTAAAGTTGGTTAGGAGTTCTGTTCTAGTTTCATATATGATGGGTAACTGGAAGTGGGTCAAAAATGTAGTCGTTAAAGTGGTGAAATTATCGAAAGAAGCTCTTGGTAATTCAATGTACCATTTAGCAGTTGGACCAATAATGTTTCTTTGGAAAAGACGAATTTTGACTGAATCATCATTTAAGAAGTTTGATCAACACCAAAAATGAAAGGTCATGACATGATTTG
Organism: Pinus taeda; assembly: GCA_000404065.3. Taxonomy (NCBI): domain Eukaryota; kingdom Viridiplantae; phylum Streptophyta; class Pinopsida; order Pinales; family Pinaceae; genus Pinus; species Pinus taeda. The sequence goes on from APFE031642832.1 coordinate 22,528, forward strand.
ATGGGTCTTCTTCAGGATTTCCATTAAATTTCGGAATGTTAGATGGTAACTTATGCGGAATTATCAGCCACCAAGGTGCATATATGAATGGATGATTAGTGAGCCGATTTAAATCTGGTAACTCTAAGGTTTCTACAAATGGAAACTGTCGATTCAAGTCAAGTTGAGCATACCTAGGATATGTTGAAATTTCCTGAGCAATAGGTTTTCGCATACCGACATAGGGCATCTGCATTTGGTAATCTTGGTATGGTTGTTGAGAAAAACCAGTATAAGGTGGTGGTTGATAACCAGGTTGAATGTGTGGTTGTCCATAACCTACAAAGCCTTATTGAACAGGACCTTGGTAAGCTTGAGATTGACCAAAACTAGGTTGAGCCTATGGAACAAGACCAAACTGGGGTTGGAATTGCTAGAATTGGGGTTGTTGAAATTGAGGCTACCACGGTTTTTGAATCAACTGTTGTTGATTTAATGTTTGTTGTTATCCAGTAATGAAAGGTTGGCCAGGTTATGAATAAACTATACCAGTGTAAGCTTGGGTCAGTCCAAATAAGGGTATACTAACTTGAGGTTGTTGCGGAACTCTAGAAACAAGTGGTTATTGTACAACAACCTGAGGAACTTGAACTTCTTGACCTGAAACTTGTGGTTGCAAGGTAGAAGGATCAGTTTGTACTAGTTGAGATACAATAGTTTGAACTTGTGACTGTGGTACAATAGTAACAACAGGTGTTGTAGGAATAGCTGACACAGTTTGCATTGGTTTTGTTGGATACACAAGCCTTGGTTGAACTAGCATTGTTGGTTTCTATTGACAAACTCTAATTCCATATTGACCTGAATACTACGGGATATTACCATATGGTAGTCCTCCAGAATAAGAAGGATACGATGAATAAGCATATTGCTCGCCATATGGTGGAAATCGAGTATTTAATGGATACATAGGTCTTTGCTGACGAGATTTCCCAGCTTGATATAGATATGTAGGATCAAACTGTTGAGTTCCCATTAGAGAAGAACCAGGTAAATTTTTGGTTGAGGACATGGTGATGACCATGGTATAGAAGCAACCCTTGAGTGGGTTCCAGACAATGATTGGTAACCAACCGAGACGGATGATTCACCATACAAGTGTGACTCAGGTGTGGTAGAAAACATCGAAGAGGTTGAAATACAAGATTATTTTGTAGCTACATCAGATGATATAGTCTGAGTTGTTGACGGTTGTTCAACCATAGTTAACTAACCCAAAATTTTTCCTAAAGAATTGATGGAGGTCGAGGGAACGTCACATAGTAACTCAGCGAAAACTAGAGATTTCTTGGATTTAAACTTGATGAATTCTAAATCAAATTCCTGTAAGATAACTATCCATTTCGAATATTTTCCCCCCAGCGATTGACTTGACAAAATGTATGTCCTAAGTTTGCAATATGAAATGAAAGTTGTTTTCTGTAACAGGATATAATGGTGAAATCTTTGAACAGCTTGCACAACTGCCAAAGCTAGTTTTTCGACATAAGAGTACTTACTTTCTGTATCGTTGAGAATATGACTCAAGTAGTAAATATGATATTCAATCTCGTTTTCTTCCATGACTAAAACCATGCCAATGGTTGTATTTGCAGCAGCGACATACAGGTAATAGTCATTTTGGTAATTTGGAGAATACATTAATGAAGCTCTAATCGGGGTATCTTTAAGAGCATCAAAGGAAGCTTGTGCGACCTGATCCCAATGAAAGGGTATCTCCTTTCTCAAAAGACATGTAAAACCTTTAGCCATTTCAGCATAATTAGGAATGAACCTCCTTAGAAATTTGGCTTTCCCTTGAAGTCTCTGTAACAGTAAAAGATTTGAAGATCGATGCAAATCTAGAATTATCTGAACCTTTAATGGATCTAGTTGAATCCCTTCTCGAGACACTACGAATCCAAGAAAGCGACCAGAACCAACACAAAACACACATTTGTGTGGGTTGAGTCGAATCTTGTAGTGTCGGCACTATAAAAATATTGCTCTCAAGTGTTGTGGGTGATCACTCTACTTTCGTGAATGAGCAAGTAAATCATCAAGGTAAGGTTGAAAAATGTGCTTGATGTCATGGAAGTCATAATTCATTGCCATCTAAAATGTGGCCCCAACATTCTTCAAACCAAATGGGATTTTCCTATAGGTGAATGTGCCCCATGGACAAATAAAAGATTTTTTTGATTGGTCCTGTGGGTGTATATTGATTTGATTGTAGCCGGAAAATACATCCATAAATGAGAATATTTCGCATCTGGCACATTCATCAATAATTTGGTCGATAAAAGGAGTAGGATAATTGTCTTTTGGACATGCTTTATTTACATCCCTATAATCAATGCACACTTGTATTGTTCCTTGTTCCTTCATGACATGAACAATGTTGGAAACCCAGTCAGTAAGAGGAACAGGGAAAATGAAAACAACTCGCAAAATTCTATCAACTTCTACTTTAATTGCAACAACTTTCTTTGGATGAAGAGGTTGAAGCCATTGTCAAACTGGCTTGACATCAAGGTATATTTTCATTTCTTGTTCAACAATACTAGAGTAAATGTTGGGCATCTCCTCGTAAGACCATGCAAAAATATCTCTAAATTCATGAAAAAGAGAACGGTAATCATCAAGTTCCAATGGAGAACAAGATTTACCAACATGAGTGTTCTCTAGAACATTAGGCTTGGTCAAAATATTAATAGAAATCGTTTCTTCAATATTTGACAGGTTTCGCTCAGATTTGATTGTGTCTATGAAAACTGAATTCGATAGGAAATCAATGACTGATGTGTGGTTTAGTTCATTTGAATAATAGTCAATGTCATCTGGAAGATAGGAATGATGATGATAATCTTCCCATGGTTCCTCTCCTATCATCATTGACTGGATGATTACATCATCCGTAGAATGTATACATGAAAAAGGATCCAAAGATGTACCACATTCTAACGACCTATCTACCCGTACAATTGTTGAGTGCTGATTTGGGTTTGCCACACAAGCCCAAAAGATTGATTGTTATGATAATTCAATGGGGCTTAATGACATCACCTCTATATTACTATCAACTTCAACTTTGTTGGTAATCCTCCTTAAATCAGATGAGGTGGAGGAAAACCATGTTGAAAGTCTCTACTCTTGCCACTTCCACCAAATCAAATGGTGACGGTAGGGTACAAGTACCCATTAGGGAAGGATATTTAAAGAGTCCTACTCCAACACTTTGAAGTGGCAGTGAGGGTCTGTGTACCAACAAAATGCTTCCCATAGCTTGTGAACTATTGGTAAAGAAGGATAGTTGATCAATGACTATGATTCCACCCTTAAAAGGGAATGAAATAGTACAAAAGTGTGTAGAAACCACAGCATCCATAGCATATACCCAAGGCCTTCCCAGTAAAATGTTGTAATCGAGGGGTCAGTCAACTACCTCAACTTCAACAGTAACTGTTTTTCCCCCTAGTTCAATTTGCAGGTTACTCAAAATCCCACATGGAGTATATGTTCTTCCATCAAAAGCTTTCAACATGGTTGGTGATCGTGACAACGGAAGTGAACCAAGTGTTTTCCGTCAGCTCATGGACATAATGCAAGTAGATGCCCCCTCATCAATAATAGTTTAGTGAACGTTCTTATTGAGAGCTTTTACTTGAATTGGGAAAGCTAATTGTGTCGGTAGCTGTGGTGTATATCCCACATGCCCAAAAACCACAAGATTTGAATGCGTAGGATCTATTCCACCTATTGTTGATAGTAAAGCTTTTTTCTGGGAGGGACAGTTTTGCAACACCTCGAGAGTTGACATAGGAGAAGGTGATTGAGTAAGATCTTATAATATGTTATAATTTTGAGGTTCTTGAGCCTGAGGGTTGAATGTCGATTTGTGCACAACTCCCTTTGGTGGTTTTATTCTCAATTCTGGTACAATGGGTGGAACATTTTCAGATGAAGTTGAAGTCAAAGGATTAGGTTGATCAGCGGCCTAATTATTTGACAATGACAATGGATTTCCATAATCTTTGTTCCTAGTTGACACCAAAACTTTGTTTTGTGGCTTTATGACGTATAACATGAGTACTTGGGATGTGCAAGCATGGTCTGTTGCAACCAAATGTGTCTCCAGGGTTGGAAACATATCAATCAACATTGTCGATGTGTTTAAAGTCTTTAAAAGTTTAGAGACCTCAGAGCGGTGTGGACAACCTTTTGTAAAATTCTCGTCATTACAGATCAGACATGGATATCTAGGTTTCCTTGCCAAAGTAGAGGAATCAGATGATTTCTCTGGAGGGGAATTTTAAAGTTTCTTTTTGTTCTTCCCCTTTTTCTTTCTCCCTCTTTACTTTGGATTTTTGCGTTTGTCAGATGACACGACATTAATCTCAGAGGCAAGATTATTTTCTGATGCATTGGTAGTTTGATTGGAAATAGCAAGAGCTTGACTAGATGGTCTTCTTGCTATTTGCGTGCTTGAAGAACCGATCACACCATTTTCGCCATGAGATTCCTTACTCGATTGTGGAGGAGGGTGAACAATGAAAGTTGGTTGAGGTGCATTGGGTATTCTGTCATAAATTGTGCCAGATTGTGTGTAAATCAAATCCAAGTATTGGGCATGAGAAATAACTTACTCTTCTATGACAACTCCACCTTTTGCCACATCCTCGGTGATTGATAGCAACAAGGATTTTATGAACCACTCAGCTAAAAGCTTATCGGGAACATATGTCTTAACCATTCGATGATGACATTGCCACTCATGAATATGGTCTGATATATGGGTAGTAGTAGTCTATTTAAAGTTGGTTAGGAGTTTCATTCCAGTTCTATATCTGATGGGTAACTAGAAGTGGGTCAAAAATGTAGTGGCTAAAGTGATGAAATTATCGAAAGGACTCTTGGTAATTCAATGTACCATTTAGTAGTTGGACCAGTAAGTTTTCTTTGGAAAAGACGAAGTCTAACTAAATCATCATTTAAGGAGTTTGATGAACACCACGAATGAAAGGTCATGACATGATTTGATGGGTCTTCTTCAGGATTTCCATTAACTTTCGGAATATCATATGTTAACCTATGTGGAATTATCAGCCACCAATGTGCATATATGATTGGATCATTAGTGAGCCGATTTAAATCTCGTAATTCTAAAGTTGCTACAAATGGCAACTATTGATTCAAGTCAGGTTGAGCACTACTAGGATATGATGAAATTGCCTGAGAAATGGGTCTTTACATACCGAGATAGGGCATCTGCATTTGGTAATATCGGTATGGTTATTGAACAAAACTAGTATAAGGTGGTTGTTGATAACTAGGTTGAATGTGTGGTTGTCCATAACCTACAAAGCCTTATTGACCAGGACCTTGGTAAGCTTGAGATTGACCAAAACCAGGATGAGCCTATGGAACAAGACCAAACTGGGCTTGGAATTGCTAGAATGTTGAAATTGAGGCTACCACGGTTGTTGAATCAACTATTGTTGTTGTTGGTACCACTTCTGTTGATTTAATGTTTGTTATTATCCAGCAATGAAAGGTTCGCGAGGTTGTGAATAAACTATACCGGTGTAAGCTTGGGTCAGTCCAGATAAGGGTATACTAACCTGAGGTTATTGCTGAACTCCAAAAACAAGTGGTTATTGTACACCAACCTTAGGAACTTGAACTTCTTGACCTGAAACTTGTGGTTGCAAGGTAGAAGGATCAGTTTGTACCAGTTGAGATACAACAGTTTGAACTTGTGACTGTGGTACAATAGTAACAGCAGGTGTAGTAGGAATAGCTGACACATTTTGCATTGTTTGTGTTGGATACACAAGCCTCGGTTGAACTAGCATTGTTGGTTTCCATTGACAAACTCTAATTCCAGATTGACCTGAATACTGTGGGATATTACCATATGGTAGTCCTCCATAATAAGGAGGATACGGTGAATAAGCATGTTGCTCTCCATATGGTGGAAATCTAGTATTTAATGTATACATAGGTCTTTGTTGACCAGATTGCCCAGCTTGATACTGATATGCAGGATCAAACTGTTGAGTTCCCATTGGAGAAGAACCAGGTAAATTTTTAGTTGAGGACATGGGTGATGACCATGGTGTAGAAGCAACCCCTGAGTGGGTTCCAAACGATTATTGGTAACCAACCGGGATGGATAATTCACCATACAAGTGCAACTCAGGTGTGGTAGAAAACATTGAAGAGGTTGCAATAGAAGATTTTGTTGTAGCTGCATCAGATAATATAGTCTGAGATGTTGATGGTTGTTCAACCATAGTTAACTGACCCAAAATTTGTCCTAAAGAATCGATGAGTACTTCAAAAGAAGCAGGATCAAACAAAGCAAACAAATCAAGAGTATTAGGGTAAAGATAAAGCCCAATTCCAAAGTGAAACGGGCTTCCAGGTGTGGAATCTTCTTCCAATTCCTCCTCTATAGCAATTAAACCCGGTGGAAGAACTTCACCGTTAGGTCCATAAAATATTTCTGGTGTTGATGAAGTTAAAGTTTCAATAGTTACTGATGTCTGAGGGGTAACCAGTTGATCATATTCCTGTAAAGTAACAACTTCTGAATGTTCAAATTCAAAGTCTAGATGTTCAAGTAAATGAACAAGAATTTCAGAAAGTGGTTCTTGAACAACTTAAGGTTCATATGTAACTTCTGTTTGAACTAGGATAGATTCTGGATTAACTTCTGGTTGAATTGATTCAAGTTTAGAAATAATTTCTTGTTGAGCAACTTCGAGTTGAGGACCAACTTGTTGTTGAACAACCTCGGTTACTATTTCACTAGGATCAGTGCTAATGTCCTCAGGCAATTGTGAAACTTCTTCTTCAGAAACAGATGGGCCAAAAATGGTTGTAGTAACTGGAGTCTCAATACTTATTGAAATAGATTATTTAGGTAATTTAGATGAAGAACAAGGAGTTCCCGATGTACTAGACTTAGTTAAGTTAGACCGCTTTGTGAAACTTGGTGTCTCTTTGGGAGGAAAAGGCAATTTTCTCGCTATTCTCCTTGAATGACGGGGTATGGGTTGATGTTCCTCCACGATTGCTGATCAATTTTATTATCAAAAAAGAAATAAAGAAAAAGGGGTATACTAGGAAAAAGGTTTACCAAGCAACTGTGAACTACACAATACCTCTTGGCAAACCAACAAGTATAGGTAGATAATCTCCCCAAATGTTGTGTTCGGTGTATTCACAAGGTAGTTGAATCGGTTACTTAAGGATGGATAGCAACCTAGAGTTGTCCTCCCATATATACGTGAAGGTACATGGATGCCCAGTCTGTATAAGCATTTTCTAATGCAAAACCACACAGTGAGAGCATTCCCATATACTTTGCATACTGTAACACTGCCCTATATACCCAAAGGTATGTGGATGAGCTACGATATACTCACATACATGGAATGAGGTATCACATTCAGGATGTATTATAGACAACTTAGCGTCTCTAGCCTAGAACCACTAAATGTTATCGTTAATGACAATGCTCCATTAGGTAAATTGATGTTTATTTTAAGGTGATCTTGCTTAGGAATTTTCCTTTCAAGTTCACCACTTGATGTATTCTAAAATTCCTAGGAATGAAACTATCAAGATAAGCATTTTTTCCATTCAATTTAAGGATGAAAATCCTAGCTACTTAGGGATAAAGAAATAATATTTCTTTTTATCAAAGAGAAAAGAGCACAATCTAAATGCAATTTCCCTACACTATTCCTATCAGCACACACAAACTCTTTCAATGCAACATGCATGTATTTCTTTTCAATTCCCTTAATGTGAATATGAATAAAAAGGAAATATGCACATACAATCAATCGATCTTTCATATGAATGAAGAATTTTAGGATAGTTTAAATTCGAAGGAAGAGAAGACTTTACGACACATTCTTTCGAATGGTGATTAGTCAATTATATCTTAAATTTGACTATTGATCGATAATGGAAAAGAAAACATGAAGAAATATTAATCAATCCTATCAAATTTGGGCTAGACCAGGAGATAAACACTCTTTTTTTGAGACATAACATTCATTGATCAATTAGCAAACAATCAAACAAAGAAAATTTGGCAAGAAACTCTTTCATAAGGTTGGAAACTGATCCTAGGACAATCAACGCAGCCCAATGTGGGAGACAGTGCACTTCAGAGCACTGTCCCTAAGCCAGGGATTCTTTGCAGCATATTGTGTCCTTCACAAGTCTCCTCTAGTGATAATAAGCCATTTCAAGAGGCAATTTGACATGGTTTTGACCATTTTTTCTATGTAAACAGCTCAATTACAATAGATGAACACAAATAAGGTCTACAAGGATGTCTTACGAGGTGGATAAGCTACTAGGAAAGAGGATTCTTCCCTAGTATGGTCATCAATTTGTTTTGGAGAATTTAGCATCTACGGATAAATACTAATTCACTAGACAAGTAGTTGTGCCTAGAACAACAACTTAAAGTGTTTTAGACTTTCCCTATAAGCAATAGATAAGAAGAGAGGATATAAGGCATACCTATAGTTCTGCTTTCCTCTCGTCTCCCTTGTATCAATTTCGTCGCTCCTTCCCATACTTAATCTACTTGAAAAGTACCCTGTCAACATAACATAAGACGAAAACTAATCAAAGCATACGATACATTGAATATAAATGAAAGGAATCAGAAGAAATTCAAACATATAAGCGTTATGAAAGAACACAACATATGGAAAAAGGTTCAAACACTTTATTAGATAGAAGAAGGAATTACAACCATCAGTGTCTGACTGAAAGTCATTCCTCCAGCATCCACATCACATCAAAAGCAAGACAATCTTGTGGCATCACATCATTTGCTCGAAAGTCAAGTCTCATAGCAGCATTATCTCCTTACAATTCAACATAATCCAACCTATGATCACTTACATGAGTGGTCAATTTATAGGAAGATGAAGGAAGCTTTCTCATTAATTGTGACATTGAATGGCCTTCCATACTTAGAATTATTTCCATGGAGGAAGGGATGAGAGGATAGGATGCTTCTTAACTCATTCCTCATCCATTTTTGAGCTCATAGGAGTTGATGAGACATGAAAACTTCTATATGACTCCAAAAGATAAGAATATTCCCAAAAACCTATGTGAATTTGATTCATTCTCACTGAACGCAAGTGAAAGGAAGCCTAAGCACTCTGCATAGCACCCTGGCAGTGGACTCAACTGCTCTGCAACAGACCTTCATAAGGGCTTACCTGCATTGGTCCCTCTAGAGGCAATTTTTGGATGTCTTCAAGTCATGAAATTGTTTGGGAAGGAGGCATTCAAAGGGTTTACCTATTTAGGGCATGAAACAACTGAATTTAGGGTTTTATGAGCCCTGGAAAGTTGATCTGAATGTTGGAATTTGATGTGCCCAAATGGATATGTAACACACCAAATAATGTGAGTAAATATGTCCTCATACAGGTACTGCATGTTAATCTAATAACACAAGTAAATCCATAATTACTACAGGTATTGTAGGCTATTGAATAACATAAGTAAATTGGTAATATACATAGGTACTATTCTCTATTTAACAGAAAAATATACAACCATGAAAGCATGAGATTAGCAACTTCATTACATGATTTCAGTAGGAAGAAAAACATATATGAAATGAGATTTACAAAGGGGAAAAATACAACACATTTCTCTTACTGGAATCACCAAAGAGTTTCATTACTCTAGTATGAGCCGAACATTATAGTCCATTGCGTTCATCCATATATCACTCAAGTTCCCCATGAATAGGAAAATAGAAAAAAAAATGGCATCTCAGAAATCAGACCCGGGGGTGTGAAATTCTGGGACCTTTTCTAAGTGTTTCTTCACCCTATTTATCAGAAGAGGGGGAGCCTGGGTTATAGTTGAAAAATATATTCACTAGAGTATCCAGTTATCTACTAGACTAGCTATCTTGACGTGCAAGGCTCTGCTGCCAAAAATGATTACAAACGGGATTTGATCCCTTTCTTGAAAACATACATAAATTATAGAAAAATGAAAAGAAAAGGAAAATGGAAGATGATGGAGGAAATATCCCTCTGATGTTCCTGTGAAAGTCCCTAATTGGGCCACATCTCTCCTATGACGTGTCCCTCTAGCTACTTGGCCAGTTTCGGTTGCTTTGACCTTTACTGCATGACTTCTCCCCTCTCTGTAGCTGGCAAAGGTAAAATGTGTTTGCATGTCACTGAGCATAAACAGAGTTATTCTAGGTAGTGCTTCATTCTATATCTGAGTAGAGCTCCATTCTAAGCCATTAAATCTTCTTGAACCCCCCATACTAATTTGTCATTGTACCATTCTTCATTCAATGCTTCAGCTACCGACCCGTCCACCTTTAAATTTCTATAGTACCTGGTCATGGAAGTAGGGGAGTGGAGGTGGAACGAAGGCGAGGGTGACATAACAGAGAGGATGTAACAGTTAGTTGACATGGAGCCGAGAAATAGATGGAAAAGGATGCGGGACCGTTGGCAGGAGAGAGTGTGAGGATGAGCGGTTTTGTGAGGTGGTCATGAGAGGTAAGTGGTAAGAGAGGGAGATGCTGAGAAATGATATGAAAGGGACATGTAACGGTAGGGCCCGATAGGGAAATCACTTTTTCAGACCCCATTGCTGATAAAGGGAAACATGGGAGGGGGGTTGAAAAGACCTGGGAGCCATCTATTTCGGCAGAGTCAATTTGGGTCATCCATAGATAGAGGGTGTTTAATATGCTACCTTTGAAAAGGGACGAACTTGACAACCCTTTAGATCAATTATATAAAATATCGCATCCATAAGAGTTCCCACATGTTGCAATCACATGTTAGAATGGGCTTCGGTGGAGGAGGGACTTTGCATTGTGCGATCACCAATTTCCAATTTACGATGGGTAAGTCATCATTTCCATGTGTCACTTTGTCAGACGTGACACATGCAACCTAGAAATGCCCCCTTAGGACACCTAAAAATGTTACATCATCATGCCATGTTTCCTCCATATTGCCACATCATGATGATGTCAGCTTCCATGTTTCTTTATCGGGACCAATGCTACTTTTCCATCTGCCCCCTGGAGGAGAGAAAAGGGTCCGTCTACCCTTGGTTATTCACTTATTTTCTTTGTTAATCATTTTCAGCCATCTTGACGCTTTACATTGTCATATCGCAACATCACGATATCACGATGTCTTGGGGTTGTAACCCCTTCATTGCTATAATTCGTTGATGTGCAATTCCCTAGACCCACCAATTGCTAATAAGCCTAAACCTTAAAATCACTGATTGCCAATTGTGATTTTTGATGCACTCCCAGAGTACAATATCAGCAATTGTTGTTTTACCCTGCCAATATGACTTGATTGCTGGGACCTTTGATGTTTGTGATTGTCGATATCGATGATTGTTCGTCGCAAGTTTCTCTATCTTTCCCCCACTAATTCTCTTAAGAAAATGTTATTACGATTACCATTCCCTTGGTCTTTTCCTCTTTGGTTTCTAGCTTTCAAAGGGTATCTTCAATTTGCTCTAACTTCTGATCCAGAGATCCATTTTTGGACTTCGATATACTGTTGGAAATCTTATCATGAGAATTATACAATGGAGAGGGTCTGACTTAGTTTAGAGAGATTATGTGCCTTGGGATATGGATTCAAAATTCATTGCTCTTTCTCACCCTTTTCATAGCTAAAAACACTTTTAGGAGTGAGTGACAACATTGGAACCAACTGGGGATAGTTCCTTATTGGCAAGTTGTTAAGAACCTACAAACCAATATCCTTCAACTCTAAGACCCTTGGGAGCCATCGATCTGGGTGGAGTCAATTTGGGCTATCCAGAGATGGGGAGTGTTTAATATACGACCTTTGAAAAGAGATGTACGCGACAGCCCTTTAAATCAATTGTATAAAATATCACACCCGAAAGAGTTCTCATATGCCACAATCAGAAGTTGGAGGGGACTTTGGTGAAGGAAGAACTTTTCTTTGTGTGATCGCAGATTATCGATTTACGATGGGTGATTTCGTCACTGCCACGTGTCGCTTTGTGAGAGGTGACACATGTCACTTGGAAATTCCCCCTTAGGACCCCTCAAAATACCAGATCAGCATGCCACGTGTCCTCTATACCACCACATTATAATGACGTTAGCTACCATGTGTCTTTATTGGGACCAATATTGCTTTTCGATGTTCCCCCTTGGAGGATAGTGAAAAGGATCTGCCTACCCTTAGTTTTTCACTAATTTTATTTGTCAATCGTTTTCGACCTTCTCGGTACTTTACACTGTCATATCGAACCATTGTGATATTGCAATTTTTTGGAGTTGTATCCCTGTTGTTGCTCTAATTTGACGATGTGTGATTCCCTAGACCCATCGATCGTTGATAAGCATGAAACTTGAAATCACCGATTGCCGATTGCAATTTATGATGCACTCCCAGAGTGGGATATCAACGATCAATGTTTTACCCCGCCAATACAACTTGATTGCTAGGACCTTCAATTTTTGCAATCACTTATATCAGCGATCATTGATTGCAAGTTTCTCTGTCCTTTCCCACATTGCTACTCTTAGGAAACTGTGATTGTGATTAGCCTTCCCTTGGTCTTTTCCTCTTTGTTTTCTAACTTTCAAAGGGTACATTCAATCTACTCTCACTTCTAACCAAGAGATCCATTTTTGGACTTCAATATACCATTGGAAATCTTATCACGAGCACTATGCAATGGAGAGGATTTGAATTATTTTAGAGAGATTTTGTGGCTTAGGAGATGGCTTCAAAATTAACTTCTATTTCTCACACTTTTCACAGCTGAAAACACATTTTGGAGTGAGTAACAACATTGGCTCCAATTAAGGATAGTGGCTTGCTGGCAATGTGTTGAGAAACAGAAGACCAGTATCCTTCACCATTAGTCATGGAGTAAGAAATATAATGAATCAATACAACTAGATGTATCTTCGTTACTCTAATGATGTATGTAGTTCTTATTTACATATGTATGTATGGACTATTCCATATGTGTTTGTATGAATCTTATCGAAGCGTGTTGTTAATATAATCCATCACTTTGGATCGTCAACTACCCTACTTTCCATTGTGTGATGTATTTTTGCTCGTGTGTTTGCTTTCAAGTTGCGTTCTATCATAGGTTTCTAAGGGGCACACTCACTCTCCCTTCCATGTGTTAGATTCTTCCATGCACCTTCCTTGGCTTGCTACAAGGTCACACCCTTGCTACCAATAAGGACATATTACTTACCTCTATGCACAACTGTACTCAAGGCGATACCATACTACTGACTACTGGGACTCCTACTCCAAATGGTATGAAGTCTAGTTGGGACTTCTTGCTCAGGAGATCCCCTGACATGTTGGTAGATCTAACACCATCAACAAGTATATATTCCCCAAGAAACCACTGTTCAAGAGATTGTCCCATGTAAGAGTTTTATTTCTCCACACTATCGAGGTAAACAATATGATTTTGACAGGGATGTACCATTTCCATATTTTTTGGAACTAGGATGGGGTTTTCAGGTCATACATCTAGTTCATGTAAAACTAACATGACTCAGCCACAATAGTCAACTGATCATCAAGTCTCCCACCCCAATTAATAAAATCTCCTTGTTCACTGTAACAGAGGTTAGCTATTCAAAGTTATTTAATATATCCATGCCATTCCTCATCGCATTGCCCCTCTAGTCCCATTTCTTCTACTTATTTCCAAATTGGGCAACTCGCTTGCCATTGTTTAATGACCTGGGATTGAAAAAAATATCCACTTGAGTGTATAGAGTCTAATGTATGCTGCTATAGTATAGTATCATTATTTGTGCCTTTGATGTTGTGTGTCCCGATCAAAATATTGTGCGCATTTCCAAACGCCTATGTCATCCTCATACGCCACTAGTGAAGAATTCTTATGAAACTCCACTATATCTAAGATCTGTTTGTTCTAGTGGCTCTAAGATCTCTATACAGGATGTCGATGTTGATTTTCTTCAAATACTTGTCATGTATGATGTCCTGCCAGACCCCCTATCCAATAAGATCCCTCCAAAAGGATTTGTTTAGTAAAGAGTATCCAAAATATCTATGATCCAAGAAGCCCTATCCTCTGTATTCCTTTTTTTTAGTAAGAGCGTCCCACATGAACAAATGATATTTACAGGTCACTCTTGTCCAAAACCAGAGGAATATAGATATGTTAGTTCTAATATTTGTAGATATGGCTGAAGGAATCATAAATAAATGTGCCCAGTATATAGATATTTGTTGTAGAATGACCTAAATAAGTATATATATGCCTCCCATAGTCAACCATCTATGTGACTCGGTGTTCAGTCTCCTATTGTATTTATTCACCATCCATTTCTAGTCTCTATTCTACTAGTTATTGGGATTGAGTTTAAAACCCAAGTAGGTGAGACCAACCTCAAGGGGGGGAAACTTTAACGCCAAACATTCCTGTAATAAAATCTATATCCAACCTCTTACTGGAAGAGTAAAAGAGAATATATTTGTTTCCATTTGTTAGGAGGCAAGAGGCCACACCATATCAAAGAAATATATAGTGTAAAGAAGACCACTGTGATTTGGAAATGATACCAAAGGTAAAGGTATTTTCAACAAACAATAAACGAGTGATGTTCACATGTCTAGATATGGATAAACCCTGAAAAAGGCCCCATGAACATGCCTCCCTAGTTCTCATACTAAGACCATCCATGACAAGAATAAATAGTAATGGGGAAATTTAACAACCCGGTCGAAGTCCTCTATCCGCACAGAAGAAAGAAGTGGGGAAGTCGTTGATTATAACTGCATAACAAACGAAAGCTATACAAGCCATAATCTACTCCATATTATGAGACTATACACTAATCTTGTTGAGAATGAGTGAGATGTATTACGATTCCACACAGTCATAAGCCTTATCAAGGTCAACTTTCATAACAATTCCCTCCTTTTTTGTGTAAATAATATGTATACATTCTTGTACATTTTTAATGGTGTCATGAATATGGAGGTTGTGTAAAAAAACAAACTTTTATGAGGAGATATATATAGATAGGACATTGGTCATGTGCCTCGCAATCACTCTTGATATTAACTTGTAGAGGATGGTATAGAGGGAGATATGTATGAAATCCCTGAAATTTGGTGGAGAAGAGGATTTCAGAATGAGTGCTATGAAGGTAGAATTTATAGCACTAGTAATATTTCCCAGAGATCTCGAATATTCCATAATATCTAATAGACTTTATCCCATCAACTCAAAAAAATGTAAAAAAACTCCACAATCCAATTGTCTGGTCTCAGTCATTTGTCTTTAGCGAATAGTTTTAGAACCTGTAAGATTTCCTCCAATTGTACTAGGCAGTAGAGGGTTTCATTTGATGTTTCATTAAAAATGATTAGATAAAGATAAAAAACCTAATTTTGTTCCATATAATCCACATCCTCTCTGGTATTATAAGATTGATCAAAATATTTAATCGCCTCATTTGTATCTCAGGAGTAGAGTGCTTGTTCTCCCTGCCAGATGATTCAATGTGCCAAATGGAGTTGGTATGCTTCTTGTGAGTTTCATAATGATGGGAGAACTTTGTGTTGCGATCACCCTCACGTAACCATATCACTATTCTTTTGATCCTCCATGTTTATTCATGTATTTTGAGGATTTCATTCTTCCTGTCTTTCAACGATTTGAAATATGCAAATTATTGTAGAGTCGGATTTTTCAATTTGATGTCTCTGCCAAAATGAGAGATATCACTAGTGATCTTCTTCAATTTTGAGATCATCTGTTGAATTTTCATTCTCTCCCATGTTCTAGACCTGATTTTAATTATATTTAGTTTATGAGTAAGGGCCCGCATTGACGAGTCTTCCAAATTCTGACTAGTCTCTTCCCATGTGGAAGTAACTAGTTCATTAAAAATATTTATCCTCCATCCAAACATTATTAAATTTTAAAGGTAGCCCTTGACAGATATTCTCCATCCGCCATTATATTATAATGGGAATGTGGTCAGTTATATATGTCCTATGTACACATGACTTCATGTTTCTAAGGATCTCACTAGATTTGCATGAACCAGGAATCGATCCAAATGCTTACGGATATGATCTTCACCCGCTCTGCGATTATTCCAAGTGGGGAAGGGGACAAGGAAATATTTCCACAAAATGATGTTCTGCAAAGAGATTATACAATCTATCAACCAACTTATCTTATCTACAATGAATGCCCCAAGACTCATGTGCCAAAATAGTAGCGTTAAAATCAACCGCCATGATATGTCCACCAATCTTGAGTTGCTCACATTGTTGCATGTGATCCTAGAAATCCGTAGGATTTATAGAAGGTGAATATAGGTTGTGAAAATGGATGTCATATCGGTAATCCCCTAAAATTACCAGCCAAGAGAATGCCCACAAAAAATACTATATGCATGCAAATCTGCCCTCCCGGGATCCCACATGGAAATAAGACCACTCAATGAACAAGAAAAGCTCACAATGAAAATATGCCACACAAGACAAATAAAATGAAACTATGAGATAACCCGAGAAGAATTAGCTAGGGTTTCTTGTATGCGGATGGTGAGGGGATGAATATTTTGAATCAATTGATGAAGGCCCATTTGTTTGGAGTGGTCCCCAAAATAGTGAAGATTCACTGAAATAATATTCATCATAATGACTTGTAATCTTGCTTAAAAATATCTAAGGATCCGAGACTCACAAAAAGCAGTCATAGGAACATGCGTTAATCTAGTAGAGTCACTAAAAGGAGCAATCTGTGAAGCAAGACGACCACAAAAATGTCAACTTCCTTTTTTCCCAGTCTTATGGACGGTGATGTTAATAGAATAACTATGAAAAATGATAGGAGAAGAGAGAGGAGGACCACCCTTATGTATTTTCAGGACCTTTAGATCCATGGAAAAGTTGAGTAAGAGGAAGTAGATGTTTTCAGCGATGGAATTATGGGGGTAAGAAATGAGATCCTGATCATCAAGAGGAAGTGAGGGCGGGGAAAGGGCATATTCCAAAGGGGGCATAGAGGGAGAAATGACATGTCTGGGAGATGCCCTAGAGGGAGCAAATAGAGGATCTTATAGTACAAAGGTGTTCAGAGGGAGAATAACAAGAGAGACTTTAGGAGGTTCTAGATGGTGAAGGGGATCCACCCTCGAAACCATAGGACTAGATAATAAGTCAGCCAATTCAAGAGGGGGAGGAGGAAAATCCATGTCAGGAATGTTGGCCAAGCCTAATGGGGAGGAAGAAGGGGATGTATAATGTAGAGAGGAGGAGGTAACATAAACCAATAGAGAATCAATTTGAGAAAATGAGGTACCTCTATGTGATGTGTCGATTCCATATGCAGCAGGGTGTTAAGACCTCCTAGAACATCAATTTCAGCCTTATGGAGTGAGATAAGCCATATTCCTTCTAGGACACTAGTTTAGTAGATGCCTAGTGACGTAAAAGATGAGGCATTTGAAGGGGATACCACAATAATCAATTCTTTACCATTCCAAACCTACATTTTTTGGAAGTCCTCTAGAGTACTGAACCTCAACCAATATCCAAGCCACTTGTTTATCTTGTGCTCCCATAACCCACGGATCAAAATAAATGAACCGACTGATGGACTTGCCAATCTCCATCAAAGCACGTCAGGTGTAGAATTCTAGTTGAAAACACAACAATTCAACACACACTATCTCATTCTTTAGTGTGTCGTGTAGGTGATTAATCCTATGTACCACTTATGCAATTGTAGGAAACTCCTGCCTTGCACCCATGGGGTGTTAAGAATCCACTCTACATAATCCAAATGCAGAAAATGAAAACTACACCAGGAATTCCTTAATATACTCACCTTGGGCGTATAACCTAGTATCAGAGCTCAACACGTCTTCACCCAACATTGCTTGTCCATTTAAGAAGCATCAGAGAAGATCCAACATCCTACTAGAGCACGCTTATATATGCTAGTGACTCGATCCAATAGGACGTCGTATCTGAAACGAAGGAGCTTGGTATTAGTGTTAGGCTCGATATCCTTACCATCCTTCCTACACAGTATTTTGTGTCGATAACGAGCAAGTTTAGGGCTAGAGAAAGTGTCTGTGTCATGTGGCCCAAATTCATTATTGTTCGTGGCCAACTATCCATGCAGGAAAGACACGCTCGATAGATCTTGAATGTAGGCTTTTGAGACAAATGCCTGTTCAACATATAATGTGGCCTAATGAAGGCCTCATGGGCCACCACATGAACATCCAGGAAATCCAAACAATATTCCATATGTATAAATTATTGATTTCAGTAGAAGAGTATGTGTAGTAGTGTGACAGTACCCCACCAACTTTGATCTCCACCTGAGAGAAAATTTAATGAAAATTGAACGCCTCGGCAGGAATTTCAGAAATAGAATATCCAAAGAGGATATGAGAATGTATCAGAATAGTGGTCTTTTTAGTTATTCATTATATATAGACAAAATTTACTACATTTGGTACTATTAGAATTGCTTTTTCTATTAACATTGTTTTTTCCTCAATTTTGGCATTAGAGAAACCTTGAGGTCAAAAATGGTCCTCCTAAGGAATATTATAAAATAATAATGGAAATAATAAAATAATATTACATTACATCATCAAATTTTAGACAGAAAAAGGAAAAAACTACTTTTTCAACTCGTATTCTCAACTTATCTACCTATGGTTTCGCTCAAAATTCGATTGTAATCATTTGCTGAATATAGTATTTAAAGCCTCATCCAAGAGTACCCATGTTGCATATTTTCGGTGGAATCATTACACTAAAATGAAAAATACATGAAAAGCATCATTGCAATATCACAATTTTTCATGTATTTCTCATTTTTCATGTAGCAGGGTCCATCGAAAATATGAAACATGGATATTCCTTGAATGAAGAATTAAATTCCACATCCAACAAGTACTCCCACTCAAAATTTGAGTAAAGATAAGTTGAAAATAAAAGTTGAGAAAGTAGTTTTTTCTCTTTTCTCTTTGTTCTTTTAATCTTTTTAGTTTTTATGTGAATAATGGATAATCATCGCCCATGGATGACATCATCAACTTCAATACTATTGGTTCTTATAAAGTTGATTTTGGATATACATTTTTGTTTTAAGACCCATTTTAGACCTCAAAATTTCTCTAATGATGAAATCTTGCCTTGGCCTCTCAATCTCCTATAAGTTTTCAACATCTCATCCAGTGTGCCTACCTACATGAGCATCTCTCTTCTACTCCACAAAATGAAAAAAATTAAAATCATGCAATCCTACTAAATTTGTATCTAGCACCCTTATTACTAATCCCTAAATCTACTAAACGAACAAGGTGTGGTCATCCATTAGAAAATGAATTAAATGTGGCATTTTTATCTATATAAGCATAGAGTCACATTTGTTTTCAACCTATCCACTAATCCATATTGAAACAAGAACGCAACAAATTACAGATATAACCATAAATACGAGGATGCACTAGAAATAACACTTCATTTCATTAATATCAAATACTGAAATATGCTTACAAACATAATGGAAATAAGACTAGCTCAGGCGATGGTAGCTTATCTCTGAGAAGAGATGTGGTGGCTACATGCCTCCGAACTATGTTACAATGAGGCTCAAAGGCCTATTTATTATTGAGAAACAATGGAAAATCCTAAACATCCATAAACCTAACCCTAGGAGATGAAACATTAAAATTGTGGACCCCGCTTGGGTAAATTGGTACATCAACTTCCCAGGGTCGTAACTTTGGCATACAATTTCCGTTTGGCTATCATAATACCTCATTTAAAATATCTTAGAGAGGAGGCCAAAAGAAAGATTTGAAGCTAGTATAGGGATTTTCTAGTCTCTCCGTTTTCCCTAAAAACGTCATTTAGGGCCTCAAAATAGCTCCAGAAGTTTGAGACCCGAAAAAATTGCCAAAAATAGAAAATGGCGCTGCAATTAAGGAAATCGAAAAAAATGAAAGAGATAGTGTTGGGTGTCCAAGTGGAATAGGTAGATGACCACCAATATCCACCTAGATCATTTATTCCCCGTTAGGAAGCAATGGTCCCCATTGCGTTGAGTTCCTCCATGAGATGAGGAAACTTTTGCTGAACTTGGTCCCTAGTGAGCCACATGCCCTGGTGAAGGAGTTGGTCTACTTTGGAAACTCGATATAGTTGGATCCTTTGCTGTCAGGTGTTCTCAATTTGTGTGTCGATGATTCGATCAATTGTTACATGTTCCATGCAATCTGGATTTAACTTTGTAGGTGTGAGTTGTTCTGCAATGTCTAATGTGTCTAGCAATGGTGGGAAATATGGTCGAAGGTGGTCCACATTGAACACTGGGTGCAGGCCAAATAATGGTGGAATGTTAAGCTTAGATGCATTGTCTCCCACTACCTTGGTAATGGTGTAAAGATCATATCGGAGTGGTCTGACTTTCCGATAGGCTCCGATAAGTTGTTCCTTTTACAAATGCAACTAGACTTTATCGCCCACATGAAACTTGTGTGGCACTCGATGTTGATCATGCCATTGCTTATACTTGGCATTTGATTTCTCCAGAATTTCGTGGACCTGCTAGTGAATATGTTGGATTTTCTCAATGAATCTTTTTGCCTTATCATTTTTGAACTAGAGATGAGTTGAATCTGCCTGAATAGCTACAAATTGCATGGCCACATCAATGGGACATAGTGGCTAGAATCTCAAGCCCACATGAAAAGGGTTGTGGCCAATCGAGTTGTGGAGAGCGAGGTTATAGCTGTGCTGGACATAGGGGAGGCTCTGATCCCATATGCATGGATTCATTGAGTTGTATATCCGTAGAATGTGTACGATCATCCTATTGATGACCTCTGTCTGGCCATCAGTTTGGGGATGGAAATTTTTGGACTTAGTGAGCTTGATGTCTAGCATCAACCAGAGACTAGACAAAAATTTACTGAGGAACTTGCTATCCTGATATCAGATGATAGACTGTGGGATCCGAAGTGTACCCACACTCGTTCAAAGAAGACTTTAGCAGTGGCTTCTATTGTGATATTCTTCTTGCAGGCCACCATAATGGCCATCTCCGAGAATCTATCAATGACTACAAAAACACAGGCATTACCATGCTTATTAGAAGGAAGGCCTGACATGTAATCCATGCAGATGGATTCCCACGGTCGACTAGGGGTAGACAGTGGAGTATAGAGGCCTTGCTTCTTGATTGATGTTTTGGCAATGGCATAGGCAGTGCAGGGTTTGATGTACTTCCCCACATCCTGTTGAAGATTCGACCAATAGAAATACTTCTGTAGTACTGCCACCATTTTTGCGACCCTCAAATGCCCAGTAGCCTGACTGTAGTGTGCTTTCCAAATCATCTTTTCACGCTCTCTTGAAGGAACAAAAATCTGTCCCAGGTGGCATAATAGGGCATCCAGAAGGTGAAAACATGGAACCTGATGATTCACCAAGAGAATCTGTTATGTGTGCCCGAATTCTGGGTCGCTTTTGTATAGAAGTGGCCAATTAGAAGTCTCGTGCCCACAAGAGTTGAGCACGGTGGTTAATGCCATGATTGGTGGTCAGCTGAGGCAATCTGCAACATTATTGGTGTTTTCCTTCTTATACTTGATATTCAAATGGAACTATTGCAGGTATGAGGACCACTTCTGATGGCGATCATTCTAAAAATTCCCTTGTGTTTGTATAAACTCCAGGGGCTGGTGGTCTGTGTGGATGACCGTTTCCTTCCGTAAAATGTAATGCTTCCATTGTCGGCAGAACTACACAATGGAATAAATCTCTTTGTCATAAGTGGGATACTTCCAGACTATTTATGAAAGTGTCTCACTGTGATATACCACTGGATGCCCCTGTTGAGTAAGGATTTCACCAATAGCATAGTCAAAGGCATCTGTCTCAATCTCAAATGGTTGTTGCAATTCTGGTAATGTGAGCACTGCTATAGAGTAGAGGCAATGTTTCAACTCTGTGAATGTCTTCTGTTGAGATTTAGACCAAAATAATTTTTCTTTTGCTCCTCCCTTGATGACTTGTCTTAAGGGCCAAGTGATATGAGAGAATCCCAACACGAAGTTGTGGTAGAAATTGACAAGACCCAGAAAGCTATGGAGCTTTGCCAAAGTGATCCGAGCTGGCCAATCTTGGATGACTTGGATCTTGGCTGGATCAATAGGCACCCCCTGTTCATCAATAATGTATACCAGATACTAAACTTGGGTCACGCCAAAAGTGTATTTCTCCAAATTAACACATAACTTTTGTTGCCGCAGTGTTTGGAGAACCTGTCGGATGTGGTGGAGGTGCTCTTCCCAAATCTGGCTAAAGATCAAGATATCATCCAAGTATACCACTACAAATGAGTTTTTGAATGGCCACAAGATGTCATCCATCAAACTCATGAAGGTTGCAAGAGCATTCGTCAACCATCAAAGGCATAACCAACAATTCAAAAAGGCCCTCTTTGGATTTGAAGGCAATCTTCCACACATCAGAGGGTTCGATTGGTACCTGGTGATATCCTGACTTCAAGTTGATCTTGTTAAAATATTTTCCCCCCTTTAGCTGGCCTAGAACATCATCGATCCATGGGATTAGGTACCTATTCCGGACAATTGTAGGTTTTAACCCCGTACAGAAATTAGCTGCATACGAATTCTAAATCAGAGGAAAAATAAAAATGCAAGACCATAACACATAAAACACATATACACATAGATTTCCCACTGGATCCCAAAATCGGGACTACCAGCTTGATTTTCCATTATGTTCCTTTCAATGTTAGAATACATATTTATACATGCCGAAGCATCCAATACCATGGATCGAAAACCATCATGTCCAAAACCATGGACCGAAAACCATAGGTAGGTTTGCCCAACCTAATATAGGTTAGTCGTGGAAAGAATATAACACAACCCAACAATCTCCCACTTGTTGTTTTCGGTCCACAGGAGGCCACAGGAGAGCTTAGTCATTTTTCCAGCCCTGAAATGCCCATTGTTTCTCTACACCAAGAGAACTTCTCAGAGCTCACATATTTTGTTAATGCATCTGTAGTATTCTTCAAAGTGTCCACCTTAACACTTTTTTGTCTTCTATCATATCCCTCATAAAGTGATACTAAAAATCAATGTGCTTTGTCTTTGAATGATAAGCAGGGTTCTTTGCCAAGAAAATTGCACTTTGGTTGTCACAGTCTATCCTTATAGCTCCCTGTACTAACCCCATACTTGAACACAATATCTGCAACCAAACTGCTTCCTCGCTTGCATGAGTGGCTGCCATGTATTCTCCCTCT
The DNA here is from genome assembly GCA_000404065.3 of Pinus taeda. Taxonomy (NCBI): domain Eukaryota; kingdom Viridiplantae; phylum Streptophyta; class Pinopsida; order Pinales; family Pinaceae; genus Pinus; species Pinus taeda. The sequence continues at coordinate 45,973 of APFE031642832.1, forward strand.
GTAGTTGATAGTGCCACTACAGATTGTTTCTTACTCATCCAACTGACTACACCTCCAAATAGGTTAAACACATACCCACATGTAGATCTTCTCTGCTCTAGATCTCCAGCCCAGTCTACATCAACAAAGCCACAAATATCCAACACTCTGTCCAATCTTGGTCTTCCTTCGTAGCACAAACCATAATCACTAGTGCCACACAAATACCTAAAAATCCGCTTCACTGTTGTCCAGTGCTCCTTCCCTGGTTTTGACATAAACCTGCTCAATACTCCCACTGCATGTGCAATGTCTGGTCTAATACAGACCATTTCATACATCAAGCTACCGACTGCACTTGCATATCGAATAAGGGACATGTCTTCTTCCTCTTCTTGTGTCTTGGGACACTGTTCAGCAAATAACCTCACACCTGTAGGAAGAGGAACTTTCGCCAGTTTACTATCCTGCATATTAAACCTATGTAGTATTATCTTGACATACTTCCTCTAGCTTAACCAGAGCTTCCTCTTTGCCCGATCTCTTTTAATTTCCATGCCCAAAATATAGTTTGCAGCACCAAGATATTTCATGTCAAATTTGGAGGAAAATTAGGTCTTCAAATCTTGGATAATTTCTTTGTCATTTCCAACCAGCAACATATCATCCACATACAAGACCAGATAAATAACATAGTCACCAATTAATTTAAAATACACACAGTGATCCGCTTTGCTTTTGGTGAAGCCAAGTCCCCATATAAATGTATCAAATTTCTGATACCACATCCTTGGTGACTATTTTAACCCATACAGAGACTTCTTTAACTTGCATACCAGTCCTTTCTTACCCTTCACCGCAAAGCCTTCAGGTTGCTTCATGTAGATTTCCTCTTCCAAATCCCCGTGAAGAAATGTTGTCTTCACATCCATCTGTTCTACCTCAAAATCAAAAGAAGCAGCAATAGATAAAAGTAATCTAATAGAAGTTACCTTGGCAACAGGAGAAAAAATATCACCAAAATCAATTCCCAGCACCTGGGAATAACCTTTTTCTACCAACCGAGATTTGTATTTCTCCAACTTCCCTTCTGCATTTATCTTCTTCTTGAACACCCATTTGCTGCTAATGGGTTTCCTTCGAGCCGAAAACTCCACCAGATCCTAAGCCTTATTTTTGTGCAAAGATTCCATTTCATCAACCATGGCCTCTTTCCAAAGTTTTCCATCCTCTGAATCCACTGCTTCCTTCACAATTCTGGAATCATCATCAGTAACAGACAAAGAAAAATTTGAACAGAAAGCAGATGGACTATACCTTTCTGGCTACCTTCTTTGTCGAACTGATCTTCTCACAGCCGGACTTTGTGGCTCTTCATATTTTGATTCCTCGTCTGCTATAGAGTCTGATTCTTCCTTCTTTAGTTCAAACTCTATCTTCACAGGTTCCTTTGGTTGGACTTCATGTTTAATAACATCTTTCACCTCTCTGAACACCATATCTCGACTATACACAACCTTCTATAGGACTGGGTTCCAAAGCTTATAGCCCTTTAAACCATCCTTATACCCAATAAAGATGCACTTTTCAGATTTACTATCCAACTTGGTTCATTTCTCCTTTGGAACATGTACATATGCATCACATC
>APFE031642832.1:48609-81442 GCA_000404065.3 Pinus taeda
ATTTAGATCTCCCACTCGATGACTTATTTTTGTTTCTGTTCTGGGACCGTCCTCGTACAGACAAGGCATCACCATTCGGGTTGTCCATATTTTTCCATCTCATCTCCTCCGTCAGCAAGGCTGAGACTATTTCATCAAACTGCAAAGCAGTTGCATTGCTACCTATTGCAATAACCAGACTATCCCACGATCTGGTAGAGAACACAACAAACTGATGCACTTATCTTCATCTGAAATTTTAATATCAAAAAATGATAACTGACTTACCATAGTATTAAATGCATTCAGATGCTCTGTCACCAAGTCTCCATCTTTCATCCTCAGGTTATACAGCTTTTTCCGCAGGAACAGTTTATTCCCTAGAGACTTAGATTGGTACAAAGCCCCTAACTTTTCCCATAAAGCCTTCGCCGTAGCTTCCCCTGATATATTCAACAATACTGAATCTGAGACACACAATCGTATTGTGCTCTTTGCCTTCCGATCCAACTTCTTCCATTCTTCATCGGTCACTCCCGTTGGTTTAGTACCCCGGATCTACCGCGATCCACTGATCTTTATCCACCAACAGATCCTCCATCTTGAGTTTCCAAACTCAAAACTCTGACCATTGAACTTCAATCTCTATCTTTCCACTACTCGCCATCTTCTTTCACCACCAGAATCGATCTCGCAGATCTCCCACTGAACAGGGTCTACCACAGGCCCGAGCGAAACCCCTCAACAACCAAGGCGTCCCGTTGAAGCCAAAACAACTCTGATACCAAATGTAGGTTTTAACCCCATACAGGAATTACCTGCATACGAATTCTAAATAACAGGAAAAATAAAAATGCGAGAGCATAACACATAAAATACATATACACAGAAATTTCGCACTGTAGCCCAAAATCGGGACTACTAGCTTGATTTTTCATTATGTTCCTTTCAGTGTTGCAATATATATTTATACATGCTGAAGCATCCAATACCATGGGCCAAAAACCATCGCGTCCAAAACCATGGACCGAAAACCATAGGTAGGTTCGCCCAACCTAATATAGGGTCCAAAAAAAAAAAATCGTGGAAAGAACACAACACAACCCAACAACAATGAGCTTGTTCAGTGCTTGATAGTCAATACAGATTCTCCAAGTCCCATCTTTCTTCTGTACCAACATGATCAGGCTCCCACGGGGTGATGAACTCGGCCAGATGTGACCTCTCTGCAGCAACTCCTGAATCTGCCTCTTGATTTCATCTTTCTCTAAAATAGACGGCTGATAGATTGGTTCATTGGGCAGTGGCACACCTAGGGTCAGATCAATAGAGTGCTTGACCTGATAGTGCAAAGGCACCCCAATGGGGGTGGTGAAGATGTCCTCGTACTCCTCCACAACCTTGTCCATATGTGGTTTTCGTGCAGAGGGGCCCTGTCTGGAGGTTGTGGCCACTGCCTTCTTCTTTCCTTAAGGGCGTATCATTAGGAAAACAAATTTCTTTGTTTTGGAAATGAGCTTACTGCATTGTTTTGCAGTTACCAAAGAGATGGTGGTAGGCCATGCTACCTCTGGTGTCCCATACAACTTATTTCCCGAAGTAACAATAATAGCAGGAGGCCTTCACTCATACACATAATGTCACTTCCATAAGTATGGTTGGCCTAATAATACATCACAAACATCAAGGGGAGAAACATCACATAATACCTCATCCGTGAAGGGCTTCACGCTATATGGAAGGTGACATTGTTGGCTCACATGAAGATCTCTTCCTTGGTGAAGTTAGCCGATGTTGTACAGTTGTGGATGTGTTGTGGTCGGTCAGCCTAGCCACTTCACGACGTCTGCCAAGATGAGGTTCTTTTGTCTCCCACTATCGATAATGAACTGTAGTGGGGAACCCTTTACCCACATCTGGGAGTGGAAGAGGTCCTCATCCTCCTCTGTATCTTCAGTTTCCTCCTTCTAGATCCTCGTGGTGGCATTGGGCTCCACATCGATAATTTGCTTCCTTTTTTCATTCCTCTTGTTGGGTTCTGACTTAGAGTCAGAACATGAATAAGATTTCGAAGCCTTTATCTTGGACACCAGTGACTTCTTGGCCCACTACTCACTTGTATTGTGAGTAGAGGTCTTATGGAACTCACACCACTTTCCCATGTTCTTCTTTGGCTTTTTGGTGTTGTTGTTTGCTTGTGGCTTTAGCGGGTTGTCCTGGGCTGCCCCGCCTTGGCTTTGTCCTTTGTTCTATGGTTTCGGGGTACCTTTCCTTTGCTTCAGATTTGCAGATCCAAATTCTCGCTTCTTCTATTTAAATGTTTGCTTGATCTTGACAGCATATCGGTATGCCGTGCTGAGCGAGGAGATGTTCAAGAAATCCATCTCGTCCTGGATGTACCTGTGTAGGTAGTTGCGGTACTTGAGAACCAAATGGTTCTTAGAATCCCTGATACCCAACTTCGTTTGAAGGGTATGAAAAACAATGGGAAACTCTGGTACATCTTGGTCCCTTCCCTATCATAGTGTTGTCCACTTTATGTATTTATCCTCATAGCTCCCAATAGGGTAGTACTGCTCCTTGATGGCATCCCAGAATGAGTTCCAAGTGGGTGCGGCTAAAAACAATGAGTTCGTACTTTCATCCTTCTACTCACAGTAGGTTTCCCACCAGTTCTTAACATGGGGAGTTGCTTTAAGAAGTGTTAAAGTGATATTTTCCCCACTAGAAAAATTATGAACAAAAAAATATTCTTCTAGTATATTTAACCATTTATCTACAGCGTATGCATCTATCCGACCCTCAAATATGGGAATGTCAAAGTTAACTTGTACCTTAAAGGGTGTGGCGCTTCTAGAGTAAATGCCAGAAGTAGATGCCCTGCACTTGGGTAGCTGCTAAAGGATCTGAACAAAATTGTCCATCATCACGTTGTTTTGTCTCTCGAGGGCTTCTTCAAGCAAGATTTTGATAGGATCTCCTGCCCCCTTGTCTTTATTTTCATCCACCATGGGAGGTCGTCTGGATTTGCGAGGCTGGTCTTGCAAAGGTTCGACCAGTTCAAGTCCTAACTCCTTATATCCCCACCTCGTCGAGGACATGCAAAGGAAAATAGAGAAATATCAGACCGCTCTGACACCACTAATCCAGATTTAAACAAGAATGCAACAAATTACAGATATAACCATAAATATGAATATGCAATAGAAATAACACTTCATTTCCTTAATATAAAATACTGAAATATGCTTACAAATAGAATGGAAATAAGACTAGCTCGGGCGATGGTAGCTTATCTCTAAGAAGAGATGTGGTGGCTACATGGCTCTGAACTGTGTTACAATGAGGCTGAAAGGCCCATTTATTATTGAGAAACAATGGCAAATCCTAAACATCTAAAAGCCTAACCCTAGGAGATGAAGCATCAAACTGTGGGCCCTGTTTGGGTAAATTGGTACATTAACTTCCTTGGGTCGTATCTTTGGCATACGATCTCTATTTGGCTATCATAATACCTCATTTTGAAGATCTCGAATAGCAAGCCAAAAAAAAAAAGTTTCAAGCTGATTTGGGGCATTGTCAATATCTCCATTTTCCCTAAAAACGTTGTTTAGGGCCTCAAAACAGCTTTGGAAGTTTGAAACCTGAAAAATTGCCAAAAATAGTAAACTATGCTACAATTAAGTTAACCGAAAAAAATGAAAGAGACAATGTTGGGTAGCGGAGGCCCCACATAAGGGTTTTTGTGCTCAAAGCCCACAATTTTGGGTAATAGTATGATAAAGGCTTTGCGAAGTGCGCAAAAGGTGACCCTTCCTTTCCCATATTGCACAATGCAGCCGTGTTGAAAGCAAAGCCCGGGCCAAGGTTGGCCCGACTCATTGATGGGAAACTAAAAGCAAGTAAGTCAATGAATACATGGAGACACGAAGTGATAGCAGAAGTTATTAATAGTGCATGCAAAACATGAATGAGATATTCAGCAAATAGATCAACATGCATGTGGATGACGCAGTTCATCGGTTCATCGAACGTCCATGGAAAACAGTTTCATTCATGCGACAACAATGAGATATCAATGAAAGCTGTAATAGAAATAAAACAAGCTAATATATATGTAAATGGCATCAAGCATTCAAAGAAATCAAGCAAACAGTACTCCCACAAGCAAAAACACAAAAAGGGAAAGAAATGCAGCACAAGGCATGGGAAGTGGGCTTACCCCAAAACAACTGAGCTGAATGTGTCGACTACTCCTAGATGTGATGCGAGATGTTAGAGCTACAAGGTTGATGTGAGGAATGAGCTATGCAGTGTCTCGTTGATGAATTTTGATAACATCGAGGTTGTGACGCGCATGCCATGAATCTAGGGGAAGCGACACTTGGTGGGAGGTTTCAGAATTTCTCCTTGCATGTAACCTCCAATGCTAAACATAGATCCCTGAAATAAGGGATAACTTTACATGCTTCCTTAGGAGAAGCAGCTCATGCATGCAAGACTATTTTTCTCATTCCCAGAGGAAACCGATCAACTCAGGTGCACATGCAAGAGATTGCTCAGCCGATGGAGAAAAATGTGTTTTCTTCGTTGGGATCTGGGCTGGTTTCTCGAGAGAATTGTGCAATTTCTGGGTTAGAGCAACTAACTACTTCCCATATTTGTGCAAATCTTGGGATGAACATTGTGCTGCTGGGAAAATTTTCGCAAATCCTACTCAAAGGGTTGGCTTGTAAGATTGTGCAATCATTGAGCCCAGCAGGGTGTGAGAGAGGATTGCGTAATTTCTAGAGGGAAGGATGGTTTCCCTCCAGAAATGTGCAATTTGGCAGGGGAAGTTGCTCAGCCTACAACTAGACCAAGTTCAAGTGAGCAACCTGTGAAGGGGAAAAGATCAAATTGTGATTGATAGGCTTCCTTTGAGCAAGAAAGACACTGAAGCTTGAGGACTTGACAAATAAAGCCAAGCTGCTGTGAAGGCTGGCAGGGAGGCTCCACAATAGGCTAAGGAAATATTTTGGAGGGTGATTGTAGCCGCTACAACAATACAATATCTTAATCAAGCCATAGTGACATATATCATGAGGTAATAGTTCACATTTCGGTTTGGCTTTAGTGGACATTTGAAGCAAACTTTGATATAAGAAATAAGGTAAGCTCATCTTTCCCATACAAGTTAAATGACATAAAAACCTCATGTGGTAAAGGTATAATTTGGAATACCAGCCTTCACATGTAAAAAAGAGTTGCACAATATTTAAAACAATAGACCATTTAGGCTTCAACATCTTCTAACTGATTCCCATGCTGTAATTAGGGTTATGATGTTCTACTTTTAGGAAGAAGTTGAGATCCACATTCTCCACCATTCGTTTCTTGAACCACTTCTCACTCTCAGTAGGAAACCTCGTGGCTTGATCTATTGAATCTTCGGTGACTAAAAACTCCATTCATCTTATCTGAACTCTGTTGTCATCAAAAGAGTGAATAAAATCATAACAGCAACGTAGATTGCAACCATGAAACGGCCAGAAAATCGACTCCCATCCTATATTTTTGAATAAAAGTGAAACTTTGTCATAGACCTCTAAACATACTCCATCTAGTTCAAATTGTCTCACATGACCTAAATTTCACATTGCTTAATAGGGAAAAATTGAGCACTCTACCACGCAATGTCAAAAACAACTATCAATTTCATTGTCTGCTCCGAGCAAGTCACCTACGTTTGATGGAAATGGATGATTCGTGCACAATTCTAGTTTTAACCATCCTCTCCAAACCCTTTTTAACATTTTGAAACCACCTCAAATCATCACATAAAGTCATATGATAGGTTATGTTTCATCAAAAGCTTTTAAAGATTTCAAAATGACCCAAGTGATAGTTATTACGCTTTATTTTTTTCAAAACTTTGTAGGCGTTATGAAAATATTTTGTAGCACGACCTGTAGGCGCTACGAAAATATTTCACAGAGCCAGTTGTTTTTGGCATCTCATTCATGCAAGAGTTGGGTAAAAAGAAATTGGCATGACATAAACAACTTCCTTAACATGATTTTCTAACACTTATTCCACATTTTCACAATAAAATTTTACCTAGTATTACAGTTAAAGCCACTTCGTTTGTAATAAAACTCTTAATTGATTTTGAAAACATTTTTACCCTTTTTGAAAGTATAAACTTAATGCTAATATAATCTCCGTGTAAACTTCCCAAATGTAATAACAGACAAGTTGTCTCTAATCCCATTAGCAGAGATCGAAGGTACAGTAAAGGAATTGATATCTGATCAATCTTGCCAAGAAAATTTGTCATGTTCTTCAGAGTTGACTACGCCCACAAAATGAAGAGCCAAACAAATCATTGTCTTTATATAAGATAACGTGAATGGTAAGTGAAATAAAAACCTCGATATATGCGTGAGACAGTGGTAACGTGCAAGTTGTTGGACTTAGGGTGCACTGTGAGAGTCATTTTTGCAAGTGTTACATAATATTGTCTTAAATTGATATGGTTTTGTTTTAATTTTTAAATGTTTTAAATGAGTTTAATCTTAATTGCCAATGTCTTAAGTGGTCATTGTATTAAATATAAATTTTGTCTTAAACTATTTTTATCTCAAACTATTTTTGTCTTAAATATAAAGTTTTGCCTTTAAATATTTTTGTATTAAACTAATTTTGTTTTAAATATAAAGTTTTGTTCTTGAAAATTTTGTCTCAAACTGTTTTTGTCTTAAATATAAAGTTGTTTTAAAATATTTTTTCCTTAAATTGTTTTTGTCTTAAATATAAAGTTTTGTCTTAAAATATTTTTGTGTTAAACACATTTTGTTTTAACTATAAAATTTTGTCTTAAAATTTTTGTTTCAAAATGTTTTTGTCTTAAAATATAAAGTTGTTTTAAAATATTTTTGCCTTAAATTGTCTTTATTTTAAATATAAAGTTTTGCATTAAAATATATGTGTGTGTTTTCTTTAACTATAAAATGTCTTAAATTACTTTTGTCTCAACACTGTTTTTGTCTTAAATTTTATAGTTAACACCATTCAATTGATATTAAATTTTAATGTAAAATAATTAAAATAAAAAATAACTTTTTAAACCAAAAAAAATTCTTAAAAGTACCATTTACCCTTTGTATGATAGTACCCTTTAGCCTTTGTAGAATAGTATCGGGAGGATAATGTAGTTAGTACCATTTACCCTTTATATAATAGTACCCTTTACCCTTTGTATAATAGTATCGGGAGGGTAATGTAGTAAGTTATGAGAAGACCATGCGATACATCAGTATTCCACCAAACACTTTGTATAATAGTATCTGGAGGAAATGTAGCAAGTTATGAGAAGCCCATGTGATACGTCAGTATTCCACCAAACCAATGCTCTGAGGGACGGTGACGTAACGAGTTATGGGAAGCCCATGTTCACTTAGCATTCCTGAACACTAAACTAATATATGATTCACTTTACACTGGGATTCCTACCCGCACTCAGGCTTTTCGCTATAATTTATTGTGTTTTAAAACCGTGTGTTTGTTCGTTCTATTGTATCTTACTGTTATTTATATCGAAATTGTGGGTTTCTTGTGTTTTTTTATATTGAGATTTGTATCCCTGGTTATCTCTATTCAGTGTTCAGTTTCAGTTTATTTTATACGTATTAGGTTTTTCCCATCTTCATAAACAAATTTTACATCATGAGATTCCTGATTTTCTAGTTGTTTATATTCAGAGTTGTGCATATTTAGTGGCGCTTGATATTTCCGTTTACTGATCATTGTTGGTTTATTTTATTATTTTTTTACATGCACATGGATTAGCCTTAGTTCTTTTTTGCGTCCCCATGCGTAATAGGCCAGGACAGATATTCGGTTCATTACAATCAATTAATGGTCGTTGAAGGCTGCGTGGAAAGACACGAATTTCGGTTGGGCAAGAGGCGGCCTCCGCTACTTCATTTTATATTGCCCAACGCTGCGTAGGCCTTAAAGTTTTTTCTCATGAATCCATTGTGATAGATCTTTCTTTTGTTTATGCGTTAAATAGAAATAGGGGTGTTACCTACGAATCACAATCTTTGTTCACACAACACACACCTCTGTACCTGAGCACTGGTGATAGTAATTTTTCAGATATATAATCTGATATCTGATTATATTATTTTATTTAGGAGTCTTATATGGAGGCCAAGGAATTACCTAGAAGTTTAAAAGTGACTGGAATCTGGGTAAAAATATTTCAAAAATCTTATGAAGGCAGTGCTTGAATCATGTTTTTGATTATGGAAAACTTCTATGGCAGCTAAAATTATAAAGTTTGACAACTTTTAACCGAATTCACAAAAATCCCTGCCTAAATTTTTCAAAATATAACCTAAATTTCATAACTTCCAGAGGCAAAAAAAAACATAATCCTTAAACTACTATCTTTATTTATGTCTTTGTATATATTAATGGAAGCCTTGATTTTTTTTTAAGTAAAATCATTTTCCAAATTTTATAAATTAAATTTTGTAATTTGTGGAAACCACTGTGATGTAATTTTATTGCAGTAGTGTATACAAATTTCTTTTCAATATTTATTAGTGCTTTAAAATCATTAAAAAAATACTGAATATTTAAATGGGCAATTTTTTTTACTCATTTTTTGGTTGCTTAAACACTACACTCGTTAGGCTTAATTTGGAGGCTGTGGCATTGCAAAATTATACTTATAGGACATATAATATCGTATAATGTTATTGCATTTTCTTCATCATTTAATTTTAGGAACATACATGTTAGGTGATTTCATAATTATATAAAACAATTTAAGAAATAGATAAAAAACAATTTACTCAAAATATTAATTTAGTAATCATAATATTAAAGCAATGAAATCCAATTTACTAAATAAAATGGGTGAAGATTCCATAACGATCAAGAGAGATGGGGCACAAAATTAATTAGTGAAAAAATGACAATAACCCTTAATTGATGATGCTCCTGAAGTCTTGGTAGGTGAGGCTCAAGTGAGTTGGGGCATGAAATCAATTAATGAATAAATGACAATGAGCCTTACTTGATAATGATCGTGAAGTAGGTGACCCTCAAGTAAATAAAATAATGTTCTCTTTGTGTAATTTCAGCTAGATTGAAAACAAGACACTCAAAGCCATCGGTATGAAGTAAACTACCCATTCAGTTATAAATCCAATCCATAAGTTATAAATCCAATCCATAATTGTAACACATTAGTTTGAATAATAAAATTGATTTCTACAAATTTTGAAGAGTACTAATACATTATCTTAAAATAATACATTTGATTTTTACAAATATTCCATGTAAAATACATTATTTTCTACCCTATTGATATTGATAATATGTACATTCATGTGTATTCTTTTTACCATGTATTTAAAATGAGTTTGATTAAAAATAATTTAATATAAAATTAATATTTTATTTTTAAATATTTTTGGAGGTAATAATATTTTTTTTGAAATGGTAATATATTAATTTTATAAAATATATTAAAATAAATTTATTTTAACTATAAATTTAACATGAACTTAGAGGGATCAAATTTTTTGGAGTGTAAATTTATTTAAAAATGCAAGAAACAATGTGTAATTTTTTATTGTTTAAACTATATTTTTCAATGTTATAGAGATTACATAACATGTGCATTTAGTCATTTTATAGTCTTACATTAAACTAGTTGTTTTTTTATTAATAGTTTTTTTGTTATTACGTTAATATTTTTTTTCTACTTTAAGACTAACCTAAGTACCCACGGGGATTTGAACCGGTGACCTATCACAAGGAGTGCTTTAACAGCGCACCCAATCACCATCAATCCAAAGCCCGGTGGGCTTTTTATTACGTTAATATTAATTCATATTAAAATATTTTATTCATAACCACATGGAATATTTTATATTAATATGTTTTCTTTTAATATGTTTTTGCTATAGATATAAAGAAGTATAAGGTTTAGATATCTTACTCCCATATTTTTTTTACTTTTAATTACATTACATAAAATTATATTAAATTATATAAACAACTAATTAAATAACTTTGGGGTAATCTATTTCATCTTCATAAACATGAGTATGTGTAATTGTTTATTTTATTTTATTTCTTTGTGATGGGTGTTGATTTCTTCTTATTTAATAGTGATGGTAATTTTATTTTTTTACTAATTTACCCACTTTTTCTTAGAATATTACTTAAATATAATATTTCACATGTATTTGCTTCTCATATAAAATGATGATATCTTATGATTAAGCAACCCAACCATTATATAAATTTAAAATACATTTTTGTATCTTTAAATTTTTCAAATGACATACTCATCAAGATATAGTGCATATAAGGGTGTATCATTTAGTTATTTTGCACATTATAAATTTATGTATCACTATATATTGCACATTATAACTTTTTATATAATTTATTCATTTTTAGGAGCCTAGCAAGAAAGAAATTGTTGAACAAATAAGAAATGAACAGAGATATGAAGGGAGCAATTATAATATTGTGGAATTTAAAAATAAATAAATGATCAACAATAGACTATTGTTGGAATCTGAATTATATATCTTCATTATTCATAAAGAACATTGTACATATAAATATAATAATGATACTATTCGATTGAGTTTCGAGGTTTTTTTGGACTGTAATAACTAATATATATAACATGCACTCACCCAAATTTTAATAACGAGGATTAGATGTCTAACATTTCACCCTTAATATGAAGGGATATATCAAAGTTCAAGAATGAGAGCTAAAAATGCAAAATAATGCATCACAACCAAGAGTTGTATGTGTCTAAAAAATGGTTTTCAAGGATCACCACAAAGCAAAAGATGGGAGAACTTGAGGTCTCAACCAATGATGGTTCAAAGATGAAAACCAACTCTGGAACAGTTCATGAACAAACCAAATTTAGAAATATCAAAACAGTTCTTTGAACAATTCCTAATCTGGTATCTTCTGCTAGCGAAAGTTCCCCTTCACCGTAAATTGATGTAGTAAGTGGTGTTTCAAGGATAGAACACACAAAAAAAAAGCAACATGCAAAAAACATGCAACCATTTCCATAGAATATAAAATCTCATGGAACACAAATTCATCAATGATGTGACTACAACTTGAATTTGACTGCAAACTCAGAGTGTAGGTTGTAGCACTAAACTCTAATTATCTTTGACTCAGAATCGATTGATAAATCTTTGAACCTGTAGCATGCCATCAATTCCTTTTTTGTAAGATACAGGATGAGAATATGAAGTACTCTTCACTAAAAGGCTGGTCAATACTCTTGAAAATAACCTGTGGAGTGACATATAAATTTTCTTGGCAGTTTTAGGCCAATCCCAAGAGGTAATCCATCCAATATTTATTCTCTCTTGCAGTACTTTTTTTTTAAACATCTATCTGAATGATGATTCTTCTTTTCAAAATGTTTACAAGGATGAAGATCATAACACTAACATTTCTCATGTCCGACTCTATTAGAATGTTGACATATTATAATTTGTTGTTGTTGTGGAACAAGATAATATAGAAATCCATCACTACGAAATTTTATAGGATTTGAAAAATTAGGAACATAAAAATAAACATCCTTACTATATCTTATACCAGTTCTATTTTTGTTGTGAAAAATTTCTCCCAAGGTCTAATGAAGGTTTTCACAAGGGCACCTTGAATTTTCACATCTATACACAAATCTGCTCCTGAAGTGTCTCCATTATTCTAATCATTCTATGACTTCTGATTAGGCTTAAGTAGGGAATTGTTATGAAAAAAAGCTAGTTCACAATTGGTCTCTTTTGATATAGTTCATCTTGTTGGAATTGGGCTTCAAGTTGCAGAAACTCAATCATATCTTATGCATTTTGCAAACAAATTATAATGTGAGACAAGGTGTCCTTAATTTGGACTGTATTATGAACATTACAGATCATTATAATATTTAATAACTTTATAAATCATTAATTCTCATGAGTTTCTCCAACTCACTATCACAAAAAAATCGACTTTGAAAAAGGTGTCAGCTCCCACTTACAATACAATATAAAAGTGAATTTTCAATCGAGAATTTGTAGTAAAAACTTATAAATAAAATTAGCAACCTTCAAAATAAATCACCACTCTAAGATAAGGCGCCACTTTCATTCTCGACTTGGGCTTAAATTCTAGCAGCCACAAAAAAAAATCAACATTCATTATTTTACTTCCTTCTAAGATGGCCCATCAAAAACACTTCGATTGTTTAAGAAATTTCAAGATATAATACTTATATAATGAAAAAAAAAATGAACCATCTACCAGCCAATAGGTTCATCACCCTTATTTTCCTCCAATCGATATGCAAAGGTCTTTATTTCAGTATTAATTAGTCCCCTCCGAGGACATTACCTTCCCGAATCTGACTTAAAATGTGATGCCATGCAATTTCAACAATCTTCGTGAACAAGTACCAATAAAGAGAAAGATGCTCGATCATAAGTCTTATGAGCACAATGATCAACAGAACTCAGATCATAACATAATTGAATTCAGATCATTCGGTCATCAATCTTGTAGGAACTGCACTCCTTTGAATATATTTGGCTAGAAAAGGGAAGGGATTAAGCTTTCCTCTCACAAATAGGCTTAGAAGATAAAATTGGACGCATATTGTTCATACACAACTCAAACAAAGTATACAAGAAAATGCATGACACATATATATATTTCTATGGAGGATTTACAGTTTTATGAGCAATAACGTGTCCCCATGCCTTTGCTTACTTCATCGGAAATCAGGTGTTATTGACCCAAGTACCTTTCTAGTGAGACTTCTAGCTAACAATGAATCCAGATGCCATCTTGTATACTGTAGACAGGAATTATAAGAACTCGTTTATCTAAAAAAAAAAAAAAAATAATAAATAATAAATAAATAAATATAAAAATAAAAAATGACTTGTATATAGCAAGGAAATAACATAAAAGAGAAGAGGATCAATGGTGGATATGTTCTATGAGTCTCAAACTTGCACAACAGTTAAAAAGTTGCTCAAAATCTGCACTCATCAAGACGTCGAGCAGACATTCTGTGTGGGATTACCCACACTGTTAAATATCGAGCAACTTTTATTTTCTGCACTCCTTACAACCGTTGATCTATTATTATGAATGGATGAAATGATGATACCATGGGCCCTAGCTTCCACGTCACTCAATCTTTCCACATCACATAAGAAACACTGTAACAAGGTCATCACTTGACACGATTGTGTCCTTCGATAGTTGACCATAAAGGCTACAAAGAACCGCAAAACATCATGAACATTGTAACAACAACTTTAGGGCGTACAAAGGCTCATAATGACTATGATAAACAACAACAGACATACAACAAATTCTTCAATGCTTAAAATAAGCCACACCAACAACAACAGTGAAGGTAACAATAGGAGACCCAACAATTTTCGCTCTCTATTGTAAAACTTCACCATTGGTCTGAACTAATGCTCTGAAATAAGGGCACATAATAGTGGCACAGGTTACTCATTAGAGAATTTTAACCAGTGCTCATATACTCCGTGAAGCAGGGTTTGAAATGACTTGCTCGGAGTCGAGCCTACTCTGATACCACTATTAAACAAATTAGAAATGAACAGATATAAAGAGAGTAAATATATAATGAACAGATATAAAAAGAGTAATTATAATATTATAGAATTCATAAACAAATAAATGATGAAGAATACAGCATAGTTGAAATTTGAATTCTATATTTTCATTACTCATAAAGAATTTTGTATATCATAAATATAAATCTTAATCACTAATCTCCATAACTCACTAACTCAAATTTTAATCACAAAGATTAATTGTCTATAGAGACCATTACTCATAAAGAATGTAGAGCATTATAAATATAAATCTTAATCACTAATCTCCATAAGACACTAACCCAAATCTTAATCACAAAGATTAATTGTCTAAGAGAGACCATTAACACTAAAACTATTTTAATCAAATATTTTATCATTCTATAACAATATGAAATATATTAAATTAATAAACATATGCAATCACTTACCAACAAACTTGACCAAAAATGAAAATAAATCCTTATAAAAACAAAAGTTGTTCCTAAAATCCATGGGCTCTAAAACAAATAGGAAAAGGGATCATCTCCATCTATGATATTGATTTATTATTTGAGGGGGATTCATTTAGAGAATGATTTGGATTAGTATTTTTTGTTAAATTCCTTAATTATTATGGGATGATTTAAATTGATGTAATTGAAATTTAATTAAAATTATTACGTCAAAGATTATTATTTAATATGTTAAGACATAAAATTAATATAGTTGATGCAGATTTTTTACATGTCATCATGAGTTTATCGAGTGGGCCAACGAAGTCATAGATATACATTAATCGAGTGGGCCAACGAAGTCATAGATATACATTAATTACAGATTATGTCAACATTGGATGGACTCCACGTTGAGTTAGGAAATGTTATGTGATTTATGACATGATATAATTTGTGAATGTGAAATAATTTCATGTTGTAAATTAACTGTATGTAGGCTCAAGGGATATGTTTTCGAGTCAATCCACAAATGGATAAATGAGATTGTATGGAATTTTAAAGGTATCATCAAGAGAGGAGAACACTATTCGCGTTGTTGGACAATATTAGATCATTGTTGATTCATGAGTTTTAAAAATTATAAAAAATTAACTCAATATATTATAGGTATTGGGGTGTCAAGGTAGATAGGGAGGGGAAGGGAAGGTATACTATTACGTGTTTTATAGGTAATAGGGGGTACTGTAAAAGGTATTTAGTAAAACTAGGGATTTTATTTATTATCATTATTATTATATAATGTTTAAATTTAAAATGTGTATTTGGAAGAGTGTTTAACAAAAACTTTTTGTAACATATTTATCAAGATTTAATGGAATTAGGGGTATATTTAAATATTCCATGAAAACACATGTTAGATCACTAAACGAATTATGATTCCATATCACACATGCACATTTTTGCCTCTTAAACCATGGTGCAAAAATTTAATTACAATAAATTATGTTAAAAATAAATCATTAATCTAAATAGTATATATATATATAATAAAGAGAGAGAATGAAAAGCTATAAACAACACTACCCTAAGAATAAGAAGGAACGTCACATCATTAAAGCATATCATAGCTTTAAATATTTTATTTATATATGATATAGATTTAATGGAAGTTATATTATGAAAGAAAGAAATTTGATGCTTTGTGAAGTACGAGTTAATCAACTTTTTTGTTATATGTTGTATTGTACTTGTGGTTGTATCTTAAGAATAATACACATTTTATCACTCATATGATGTTGGCATGTGACCATACTTACTATTATTAAATAAATTTATGATGGGATTTTATTTTCTATTCATTGTTTTGGTGAACAAAAAGAATTGATGTTTTGCTATATAAGAGCTAATCAATTTTTTGTTGTAATAATTTTTAATTTTTACTTTACATTTTAGTTGTAGGTACACATTTAGTTTAAGACACTTCTTATCACCGGCATCTATTTATATTATCTGGTATTTCATAAAATTGTCATGCAATTTTATTATATATTCATTACTTCTCTTTTATTGTATGAGCACACTTATTGCACCACTTAAGAACTAAATATTAGTTGGGGCATGAGGTCTTCACTCTATGAACCTATCACATAGCATGTACATTTATAGGATATTATATAATACCCTTAATTTTTCTCATTGTTAATAAATATCTCCCAAAATTCTTTTCCAAACCTCCTTCATAATAGATATTTCTACCTTCAAAAATCTCATAGTTTTACTAGAAATCACTTTTATATTGTAGATACTTATAAATCCATCCATACCTTACGTTATTCCCAAACACCAATACCTATGCCAAATTTATTCATTATATTTTCTACTATTTTAAAACCACTCTATAAATAAACATAATAAAATATTGATTAACAAAATAAAACCCATATATCAAAGAGACATATGATTAAAACTAAAATATTTATCCAAACATACATCATCTTTAAACATAAAAATTTTAAAAATAAATTTTAAATACAAACTAAAGAGAATTGATTTCTAAATACATGATAAACATTAATTTTGATAAATAACCTTTATTTGTTTCAAATTTACTTTATTCATTTCATAGCAATAACTTTCATTTGTTTCAAATTAACTTCATATCTTATCAACTAAAATCTTTATTTCCTATCCCTTTTCCATCTCTGATTTAATAAAAACTACTAGATAGGGTGTGTCGTGATGATCACTGGTATTTATTAAGTCAACCTAAACATAGTAATTTTAAGAAAAGTTTAATTGTAAACAAAATTTTCCACATTGATAGTCTCTTACCTTAAATATTATATTGATATATTGATAATTATATTATATATATGTAATTTGAAGACTTCTTATAATAAATTAATAAATTATATGTTAATTTATGATTGATTTATTTTCAACTAAATTTTTTATAATCATATGTTTTTTTTGTTTTCGTGTAATTTCAATAACTTTTTTCCACTATTACTTTTTTTCTCTAACTAGAAAATATAAATTCCGATAATGATTTGTGTGTTATTGTATATTCGTAAATAGGTATACAACATAGCTGATATATATACTCATAGTATTATTAGCCCCAGAGTAAAATTTTTCCTTATTGATATTCTATACTTTTATTAATATTTTTTTATTGAAATTAAATTTAATACAATAAAATTAAAATTCTCTTAATATAATTATATTTATATCGTTTAATTCGAAGACTTTTTATAATAATTTTATGTGTCAATTTATGATTAATTTATTTTTAACTTAATTTTTTTTATCAATGGTATGTTTTTTGTTTCCTATAATTTCAATAACTTTTTCTTATATTACTTTTTTCCCTGAGTGAAAAACTTCTTATAATGATTGGTGTGTTATTGTATATTTATAATTAATTATATGGTATAGTTGTATATATACACATAGTATTATCAGTCCCTGTTGCCTATGACATGGGACTATAGTAATCGAATTTTGTTTTGACATTATTCAGTGTTAAAAATAACTGAAAGTTGCTGTTTTTTTTTTCATAAAATATGGTAGCTTAACTTAACAAATAGATGTAATTATTTTCATGACCATTAAAAAATTTTATCATCTTATTTGGCCTCTTCCTAAGGTAAATAGGCTATATGACATATATTGTTCATATAATTTATTGACGAAAAATATTTGCTTGATTCTTATTTTTCAAACTAAAGCTAATGATAGCATTATTTCACTGCCATTAAATGTCTCGTTAATTGTTTGGGTTATTTCGTTTGTATTAATTAGTAATGTATATGTCTTCTTACATACGACACACAACATGGCCTCTATATAATGTGGTTATGACCACATGGCTAGACATGTGCATGTGCTACCTGTGATACTTGTTGAAGAACCCCTTCTTTGAATGGGACCTCTGTATGTGCTATCTGTGATACATGTTGCGGAACCCATTCTTTGAATGGGACCTTGTACTAGTTGGGATTTGGGATATTTGCAGAGACCGATAGCTAAAGATGGGTGGGAAAGGAGGAGGAGATTCATTCGAACACCCCTTTGTAACAACTACATGGTGGGCTTCCCTGGCTCATTCAGGCTCCTCGTTTTGTTGTTCGTTTGATTGTGCAACAACTGAAATAGATGATTCTAGATGTCTGCTTCAATCAATAGGTACTGGTAGGATGCAACTCTATAGAGTACCTGTTGGTGTCTATATTCGCATACTTTTACTCACCCTTTTACCATGTTCTTTTTATCCATTTCAAGCCAATAATGGTTAATCGATATCTTAAAATGCATAGGTATACCTCTCGTCATGTCTTTCTGGATTACTGGTCAATGAAACATAGTCATGGGGATTATTACCTAAGTGGCTTGCTAATTCTGTTATTTCTACAGATTTAAAGCAAGACTGACCAAGATCGTGATTCACTGAACAATGCTATCAAAGCTAGTAACGCTATTCTTGAATACTCGTTGCAATGGTGAATCAACCTTTCGATTTACACACTGTTATCTTTTAACATTTTGTTTCATTCTAAAACTGACCATGTAACTAAGGGAAAATAATGTCATAATTCTAGAAGTTGTATTATTGACAAATTGTATAAAGTAGAGTTGCAGGCTGTGAAAGCTATCATTGTTAAGTGTCGCTGAGGTTGCAAGGTAAATAATCTAACTTTGAGTGTGTAGCAACATCCCTATAATATTTCTTTTGTTAATGACAATTTGATCTTCTTGGCATATCGTGATTCGTTGATCTCGCCACAACCCTGATCAGGGAGTTGGGCCCACTCTCCTCATCAAGTGTTGGTGGATTAGATGTGTGTCAGGTTTATTTTTGTGATTTTATTATTCTTGTGAATGTTTATCAGTGTGTTGGTGTGAGTCCTTATTGTTGTTTACCTTATTGTTGTTACAATTATTACTTGTTGTTACTCTTATTTGTTGTTATAGTATTTCTTGTTGTTACACATTGATGAATTTATAGTTAATTTTCAATACTAGGTAGGGAAACTGTGGCTTGCACATACAGTATACGATAGCCTTGAAACAACTGGTAGAACCTCAAGTTGATAATTAAATGTGGATTGGGTGAACTACATGATTCATACTTGGACATCAATATTTTGGCGCCGTTGCGACAGAGGCTATCAAATGCATGAAATTATAATGAGCATTGACCATATGAACGATCTCTCGTCTGGGGGAAGGAATGTTACACCTTGCTCCAGGTCCTAAGCATTAGATCATTTGGTTGTTTGGTTCCTTCATTTTCTTATTTTTGTAGGATTGTTATCTCATCCCACGGAAGGATGATTTTATCACCTTGGTTCAGGTATGGAGCTTTAGATTGCTTTGTTATGCTTTCATAAGTATTCCTCTCTTGTCCTAGGAAGGGAAGTTTTAGTTTTCACCATGTTTGAAGTCCTCATCTTGATTTCTGTGATTTGGTTATTTTCTTTCTTTTGTTTTCTTTAGGGATCACTCTATCGTCCTGGGGAAGGAAGTCCTTATCCTACTCTAGGTCTTGAGATTTTAATTTGTTTGAACGTTTCCCTTTTATTTCATGATTGTATGAATAGAGACACCAATAAAAGGGGCACAGGGAGACCCCTGAAAAGAAAGGGGGTTGATTTGGGTGGAAAAAATTACATCCAAGAGATCATCTCAAGGGTTCAGTCTGGAGAATCATCATGAGCTACTACTAGGGTAATATCTCATAGGAGATCTAGAGGACAATTAGTTTCACAACCAGAACCTCCTCCAATAGCATAGGTGCAATTCAGGGAAGAAGAAGTAGCAAGAAATGAATTTGAGGAACTGCATATTGTAGGTTTAGAGAAAAACTATTTGAGGGAATTCTTGGCACCACTTGATCAAGGGAGTGTTGTTAAACAACTTCCATCATCTGTTATAGAACAACCATAGACAGAACTTGTTGAAATTCCAAGTGAGTATTGGTAGATATTCATGGCTCCTGCAACTTCTTCAATTGAATTTTCAATTAGAAATATCAAAGGCGATGCACCTATGAAACCTATTCCTTTGACAAAACTAACCAATTTCCATGTTCTTACTTCCGAGGATCTGAGCACATTCCTCTTTGAAATTGACGTTTTTTTTTGGAGGTATGATTACATTCCTAATGCTTAAAAATTGAAGATATTTCTCGCTACTTTGAAATTCACATTGTTAAGATGGTTTATGGGTTTTAAAGAAAAATATATTGCTACATGGGATGATATGAAGACAATTTTCCTCGAGAAATATCAGCACTACTGCAAATCTCGGGATGCAAAGGAAGAAATTTTTAAGATTATGTAGAAAGAGGATGAGAATATGGAAGATTTTGTGGAACGTTTTCGATATAGTTTGCAGAGAAGGAAGGAACCTCTAGAGCTATTGAACGTAGTAGGGAAAGGAGATATATCAAAGGAGGAATTTGTTACCATCTATGAATTATGCATCAAGTGTTCACAAGGGGCTATAAGACAGAGGTAGGGAATCTGAACTCCCAAAACATCTAGTGGTGGAGTTACAAAGGCTAAAAATGGGAATCTATTGGACAACCTAACAACCGATATCTTGAACACATTATCATCACAACTCGGCACGTTTTGAGCAAATTAGAAGCAGATGGAAGCAAAGAAGGCCACGTCTATTTTCTGCCCTTAATGCACGAAGAAGCACCCATTCAAGGAATGCCCACTAAATTCTGTGGAGACTTGTGCAATATGTGAATAGAGCCATTCCATGAACTCTTTCTCATCTCTTCCTAGATTGAAGGCAATCTTTTAGGGAACGAAGGAAAAAGAAGAACAACTTTATTTATGGGATCAAGGAAACCATGGCAACCATGACCGCCAAATATGAATCAATGTGTGCATCAAGACCTGTTTCAGTATTTTTATAATATGAATTTTGGTCAGAAGTATGTACCTTTTTTACCTTCATGGCTGTAATATTACCAATACCTTATGCCCTGGAAACCTTCATATCCTCATTCTGGTCCAGATCATTCATGGTCCTAGAATTGGTGTGGACCTCCTCCTCCTCATTTAGGATATTTTTTCCAACCTATGCCACAAAAACAACTACAACTGCCTGCTAATGCGCCCACTAGTAATCCTCCTCTCCATCAAAAATTTCTTGTCCAACCCAACTTGAATCCAAATAACATAGAGGCTCAACAGGGTTAGACACTCAACCTCCCCACATATAGTATTGCCACTATGGAATGTAATGAATTAAACCTTTGATCTAGTTGTGTGGTCAATACTAAGACTTCACCTATAATTGTTTAGCATACTATTGATGAAGTCTCAGAGCCAGAACAAAGAATGATAGGGGATGAGCTAGCACAGATTCCTATGAAGAAACAAATCCGTTCACAAACTATTGTTACTAGAGCGTGTGAGGCTATTCCACCCTATCCTGAAATATTATGTTTGAGTAAACAAAGTCATCATTCTGAATTTGACTTTTTGGGAGAATTGCATCATTTATTCATTAAAATTTTGTTACTTCAAGCTATCAAGGATGTACCAATTTATGGTAAGACAATTAAAGAATATTGTTCTAAGAAACCTGGTAGAAAACCAAACGACCCACTTACTGTTCATGTCATGGGTAAATTATCAGATATAATGTTGGGGAAATCTATACCTATCAAATACAAGGATCTTGGGAATCTAGTTTTGACATTGCAGATTAATGTGGTGGATATCCCAAATGTACTAGTAGATTTGGGGGCAGTGATTAATGTTATAACATATGTAACCATGATTACCTTGAGTCTGCAGAACCTTAAACAAACCCCCACCATCCTAGAATTGGTCGATTGGTCTACCATTAGACTGGTAGGGAAGTTAGAAGATATCGCAATTTTGGTAGACTCATGGAAATACCCTATTGACCTTTTGGTTTTACATACCCAATCCCTAGCTAGTGGGCACCCTTTGATTTTAGGAGGAAGTTGGCTCGCACCCACAGATGCTTACATTAGGTGTCAGTTTGGAAACATGCTACTATCCAATGAGGAATTTACAAAGAACCTTATCCTTTACCCCCTTACAGAACCAATTTGATCAAGTAAACCTGGATTTACCTTTATTCAAAATTCTCTGCCTACCAAAGAGCTCGAATCTAGAGATGAAGAAATTACACCCATCCTTACCATCAATGAGACTCTCTGTTTCAAAGATGAAATGAAGGACGATGTCATTAGCATCTTTCTCAGCAATCCTGAATTTGTTTCTGATTCAACCTGTCGGGTGTTAGAAGTTGTCATGAGCTACAATGTTTAGAAAGATATTGAACTAGAAACAGAAATAGAAAACATTCCTGAATTTGTACCTCGTAATAGTGTTCCTGTAGAAATTGAACTATGGAAAACATTGAATATTAATTCTGACCTTTCACACTTCCAATCCGAACAACTGCTAAAATTCCTTCGAGAGCATAAAGAAGTTTTTGCTTGGAACTATACCAATATGAAAGGAATCCCTACTGATTTATGTACTCATCATATATACATTAAAGAGGAATGTCGACCTATTAGGTAGCCACAAAAAAGAATGAACCCTGCCTTAAAAATCATTGTGAAAGATGAACTGTAGAAGCTATTAGATGTGTTTTTTATTTATCTGATATTAGATAGTTAATGGGTTTCCCCACTAGTCATTGTTCCTAAGAAGGATGGAAAGTGGCAGATCTATATTGATTATGGGGAACTAAATAAAGCAACTCAAGAAGACCATTTTCCCTTACCCTTTATTGACCAAGTCCTTGATACATTAGTCGGGAAGGAGGTTTTCTCCTTTTTGGATGGATTTAGAGGATACAATCAGATAGAAATAACACCTAAGGATCAGAACAAAACTACCTTCACATGCCCTTAGGGAACCTTTGCCTATCGAGTCCTTCCATTTGGCCTCCATAATGCACCTTCTACCTTTCAAAGGGAAATATTGGGAATTTTCTCTGATCTAGTTAATGATAGTGTTGAGATCTACATGGACGACTTTAACCCATATGGGGATTCCTTTATAGAAGCTTTGAAAAGCTTAGAGAAGGTACTTGAAAGATGCAAGAAAACACATGTTTCTCTAAGTACAGTCAAATGTCATATGATGATGAAAGAAGATATAATGCTGGGACACTTGCTTTCAGCTACAGGAATTTGAGTTGATCCTGTAAAGGTAGAGGTAATCTTAAAATTTCCTACTCCTAAGACATTGACACAGGTATGCAAATTTATTGGTTATGTTGTCTATTATAGGCGTTTCATAGATTTTTTTTCTAAAATATCATTCCCACATTTCCAATTGTTACCTAAGGATGCAAAAAAAATTGTGGACAAATGAGTGTGAAGCAACTTTTGTAGAAATCAAAGGACTAGTCTGCAAGGCTCTGATATTACGCGGCCATGACTAGAAAATCCTGTTTCACATCTCTATTGTTGCTTGTCAAACAACCGCAAGGGAAGTTATGGGGCAGAAGGATGACAAGAAGTTGTATGCAATTGACTATGTCAACAAGGATTTGACCCCTGCTGAATTAAATGATACGGTAATTGAAAAGGATTTATTGGTTGTCATTTATGCTGTTAATAAATTTCAGAATTATATCATAGGGTATCCTACTTCCGTGCACACTAATAATAAATTTATCAGGTATCTAATGAACAATCCAATAACCCCTGGTCATGTTCGAACATGGTTACTATTAATTAGGGAGTTTGATACTACCATTGTAGACAATCTGGGGAAAGATAACGTAGTCATAGATTTCATGCCTAGAATGCATACTAGTGATGAAGGTACACCTGTAGAGGATAGTTTTTTAGATGAACATTCTTTTGCGATTTCTACTCACACTCTGTGGTATGCAGATATTTCTAGCTTTCTTGGTTCAAGAAAGGTTCCTCAATACTTGTCTTACGAAGAACAATGAAGGATTATCAATCACAATGCTTGTTATTCATGGATAAAGGGATACCTCTTTTACAAAGGATCCAATCAACAAATACAGTGCTGCATAAGTGGAGATGACATCTATAACATCCTAAAAGCTGCTCATGATGGCCCCTGTGAGGGACATTTTGTAGATAAGTAGGCAGGTCATAAAGTATTAGAAATGGGATATTATTGGCATTCTATTTTTTGTGATGCAAGGAAATATCTTAGAGGATGCGACAGTTTTTAATGGATGGGTTAGCCTATTCGGGCATATGAAATGATGTTACAACCCTAACTAGCTCTTAAGCCCTTTGAAAATTGGCTATCAATTTCATTGGGCCATTTAATCCGTCTTCACAACAAAAAGTTCACATTCTGGTTTGCACGGATTATGTAAAAAAGTGGGTAGAGGCCAAGGCTATTGTGAAAGCAATGAAATGACTTGTCTCATACTTTTTATTTGAAGAAATTCTTACATAATATGAATCTCCTAGAGAGATAGTTTTATATGGAGGGGCACAATTTACATCACATATGATAGCAAGACTCATGAAGAAATATTGAATCAAGCATAGGGTAACATCTCCATATCACTCTCAGGGGAATTTTCAAGTCCAAAGCACAAACAAGGTACTAGAGAATATTCTTACAAAGACTATAGCGAACCATTGTTGGAATTGAGCTAAGAAACTTCTCGAGGCACTATGGGCGTATAGAACAATATGGTGGAACACAACAAGGTTTTCACCATATGATATTGTCTATGGGGAATCCTCTTTATTTCTAGTGGAATTTAAAATTAATATGCTTAGGACAGACCTTGAATTAGGTTTAGATCTTTCAAAAGCCTAGAAACAACAACTGGAACAATTGAATGAGTTGGATGAAATTTTTTTGGTAGTTGTCGAGAATACTGCTGCAATCTAGGAGAAGTGAACTAAATGGAACGATAAATTCATTAAGAAAAAGGTGTTTCAAAGAGCAAATTGGGCATTAATCTATGATTCTCAGTTCAAGGATTTTAAGGGAAAACTCTGCTCCAGGTGGATGGGACCATATGAAGTTGACACAGTGTCTAATAATGGGACTGTTAGACTTATCACAATTGATGAGGCACATACTCCTTTGATCATGAATGGGCATCACCTCAGATTATATCATTGTCAGGCTTCAAGAGACTCCCTTATTAAGTATCTCAATGATAACTCTCATTTTGAAGTTATTAGTGCAAGGAATTCCTCATCTGCACCCTTGATTTTAAAAAAATTAAACTAAATAAATAAATGTGTAATATAATAAAATGTTATTACTACTTTATCAATCTTTTTCTTGTAGGTACCTCACTGGTGTGGTTACTCCTTTAGTGTTACTACTCTAATGATGGAAATTTTGTCCAAGTACTTCACTGGTGTTGTTATTCCTCTGGTGTTGTTACTCTGGTGATGGAAATTGTGTCTAAGTACTTCACTAATGTTGTTAATCCTATTGTGTTGTTACTCTGATCATGGTGATTTTAACTAATTACTTCCCAGGTGTTGATACTTCTCCAGTGTTGTTACTCCTCTAGTGATGTTACTCCTCCAGTGTTGTTACTGCATGGAGACAATGATTTCCTCTAAGTATTCTAGTGTTGTTAGCCCTCTGGTGATGTTACTCCTCCGGTGATGTTACTCTGCCAGTGGTATTACTCTGTCACGATTTAAATTAAGTGTCCAAGTAGTGTTGTTACTCCGCCGATGTTGTTACTCCTCGGGTGTTGTTACGCCCTCTGAAGTTGTTACTCCTCCATTGCTATTACTCCATCAAGGTAAGTCGCCAAGTACATCTTTGATTGAATTTATGGATTTGATTAGTAATTCATGTGACGTGACTTAATATGACCGTAGAGGGTCATCCGCTAGTTAGGGGTAGGTACTACAATAAACGAAAATATGCTATAATAATGAATTACTATTATTTTTATTAAACCTTGTGCTAAGTGCATTCACTCCACGATTTTCCACCATACTTCACACGATACCCATATGCATTGGGACTTCAAGTTAGTATTGTTGTACTAATGAACAATCATTTCTAATGCTGTGAAGTAATTACCATTATTATCGTCCATTATCATCCATTACCTACCATGATTTTTTCATATTTCACCGTTATCCTATCAATTTTCACTCTCACTACACCACATCTCTATCATAGCTCTCATTGCAAATCTACCTATTGACACTCCTTCTCGACGATCTGTTGTTACTCTGAAGCGTTTTTCTAGAGCCATTGCAGAATGGGTGGTTAGGTTGTGGGACAAGAACCAGAGAGTATAGAGTAGGTTCGACACAATGTAGATGTTTGGTAAGTCTTCTTGGATGCAGGGTGGCTTGTGTATTTTGAGAGGCTAAAAGGATTTGATGAAGCCATCATAGTGGAATTTGTGTTAAACCTAGAAGGTAATCACTCTATACTCCGTGGGTTAGATATTTCTGTCACGGAGGAAGCTATTTCAAATTCTAGTGGATTACAGCGAGGAGGTCAGAAATGGTTCTCTTGGAAGCCTCCTATGTCAGAGTTTCTAGAATTGTTTCTTAGGCTGGGGAGACAACAGTCTAGAAAGGAAGAGGGTATGATCGTAAATCTATGCCATATTCATGGGGTGTGGTGGCGTATTTTGTTATGAGGTATGTTACCTATGAAGGTAATTTCCCTACATTGTTTAAGTATCATTTCAAACTCCTTGTATGCCTTTGGTTTCAGCACACGCAGGTTCATGCTTTAGACATGCCATACTTCCTATGGAGAAGCCTCCACTTAATAGCTCCATCTTCCGAATGGTCTCAATAACCATTAGCGGTTCTTCAAAATCATGGGTTGGTTATATTATTGGTGGTGCATGCTTTGTCTCAAACCTTTGTGGCTTGGCCACAATTCACTGAGCTAGCAAAGGAAGAACTTGCGGGTATGTTGCCTATAGGGGAGGAGGAAGAAGATGTAGTAGTGGAATAAGAGGCCATAGACAATGTTGTTCTAGCATCGCCTATTGGCCCAATAGAGATAGATGAAATGGAGGTGGAAGAAAGTTCAGTCGGTGTTGCATCACAAGAAGCAACATCGACTGCCAATCTAAGAGGATAATCACCACATGTTCAAACATTTGAAGAACTCTTGGTTGAAAATGTAGGTGGTTTTGTTACACAAGAAAGAGCACCACATTTCCAAGCAATTGAAGAGTCCAAGCAATTGAAGAACTTGTGGTTGGAAATGTAGGTGGTGCTAACACAAAAGAACCATCACCACCTGTTCAAATAGTTTAAGAAACTATGGTTGAAAATGTATGTGGTGTTGTAACACAAGAACCAACACGACCTATTCAAATGGATGTTGAACCTTTGGGGGAAATAAGGGCTGCAGTCGACACCACTCCACAACAAATAGTGTCAATTGGTTGGCAGAAGGACAAATTGGAAGAAGCACAAGCAAGAAGAGAAAAAGCGAGCATAGAACAACCGGTGAACATAGAAGAAGAGGAAGGAGGGTCTACATCAGTAGGCTTTGAGAGAATGAAAATTCTGGAAATTTTTACTTGTTCTCCTTTTCTTGCATCTTTTCCAAGGGAGGAAAGGAAAACTCGTTCCTCTGGATGCATGGAGAAATACAAATCCTCTCCCCCAATCCTAAAAGTTGTTGGGAAAGCTAAGGGCACCATTATAGACATTGTTATTCAAAAACCAATGTCAATTGGTGAAAGAATTGAGAAAATTGAAGGATTGGATGTTTTCACTGTCACACAAGAACAAGTGCTAACCAAAGGAAAAAATGAAGAAGTTATGGCCGATACTACTTCTACACAGACCATTCTTGAGTAGATGGAAGAGGATGCTACTAACCAGACTAACCCGCAAGGGTTAGAAACTATCCCTGAGCATATGGGAGAGGATGACGCTGATCAGACTAACCTGCAAGGGTTACAAAATATTCCTGAGTAGATCGAAGAGGATGTTGCTGATCAGACTAACCCGCAAGGGTTATAAACTATTCCTGAACAGATGGAAGAGGATGTTACTGATCAAACTAACCTGCAAGTGTTAGAAACTATTCCTGAGTAGATGGAGGAGGATGTTGCTGATAATATTAACCTGTAAGGGATAGAAACCATTCCTAAGCAGATGGGAGAGGGCTCTGCTAATCAGACTAACCTGCAAGGGCTAGGAACTATTCCTGTACAGGTGGAAGACGATGGTGGGGCAACAGAGCAACTACAAGAGGAGGGTGTCAAAGGCACTACCCCACAAGGTCATTTAGTGAATCCAGAAGTGCAGAGGGAAGACGTAGAGGTCCTGAGACCTGAAGAAGGAGATAGCGAGATTGTTCCTTGAGCGAAAGAACAAACGGAAGAAATTAGAATAAAACAAAAACTGATTAACAATTTTGTCAACGTAAACCCACCAAGCCCTGGATCAGTTGTGACACCTATTGAAGAATTAGTTGTGAAACAAAAGTTTATCGAGAAATGTGTGAGAAGGAGGCCATCACTTAAGGAAATATATCAGGAACAATTCAGAGAGAATATGTAGTTGAAAATAGAAATCATGAAATTGAGGAAACAGTTGTGGCGCTTACGAAGAAAAGTGAGAAAGCATAAGAAAAAATTTGCAAAGCCCCAGCCTGAAACTATTCCATGTGGCAACATAGATCAAAGATAGGTGAACTACTTCAGTGGCTAAACAAATAGAGTCATTTTTGCATATGATCGAGGCATGGGAGTTGTTCATGTCTGCAAAAATTTAGAAGTGGCAAGCTACAACAACTCGTTTTCAACGAGGGACCATTCCTTTAGAAGCACACCGGGAAGGAATAAGGAAAACTCATGAGCAGGCTAGAAAATAGTCTCCGACTACATAGAACAGATGGGAAAGGAAAAGCGAAAGCAAGAGAAACAACAAAAGTGAATTGAGGGACTGGAAGAAGAAGTGAAACTATTAAAGGATGATAAGAAAGAGATGTTTACCTTGGCACAATAGGAAATGACTTGTTGTCCCCTACTCATAGCTACGCCTTGTTCCTCCATGCGAAACATATATTCCTTTTTTTAGAAAGTGTCTGCCAAGAGCTGAGTCATGATATGGAATATTCATTGTATTTTTTGCGCATCATGAGATGCAACAATATTTTGGATCAGCATTTGATGTGCGAGTTGTACATGCATGACTACTTCCTGGAAAATGATAAATCATTTAACCCAGTGCCATAGGAGAAATTCAAATGAGAGCCTTTACCTCCTTGTGATGCAGACAAGTTCCCTCTACCGACAAAGGCAACCCATCTAGCCCTAGAGTGGGTCTAGTCACATCAAAGACAATACCAAAGCAAATTTCCTTATAAAGTTGATGTCATGAAGGCCTACCTTCAAATCATTGTTTGATGAAGTCGCTATTGTGCTGCTCCAACTCTCGTTCTTCTAATCACTTGTACCTAAAAAAAACATATAGAGCACAACCACAAACATAATAGAGTACGACAAAAGTGATCTACTTAAAGAGTCAAGGAACTTTAAGCTATCAATACAAAAATTGACATAAGATATAAGAAATAAGTTGTTGATTTGTATTAATGTAAACTAAAGTAGAACTTACAACCAAGCCTTGACATCGTAAGCCTCTTTGAAGGGTCCTATCAGCATGTCTCTATAGGCATTCACTCATGAACAGTCTCCCAAAAGGATGAATAACTCTCTCTCCTACCAAAAAGGCTAATGCTAGAACATTCTAACAACCAAGCCAACTCCACTTAAAACCATCCCATGCTAAGTTAATAAGAGGCTACTTCCACACTCTTGAAAAACTCTAAACTTTTACTGCTAAACTCTTGAACTCTGAAGCTACCAAGCTAGCTGATCTCAACCATAGAAGAGGTATTTATAGGAGGAAGAGCTTCCATAAGAGATGGGAGAAAGATCTTATCCCTTTGAGAGGTTGCACAAAAGGTGGTACACCTATCCCAAAGGAGAGATGAATGCTCATCTAATCCAACAACCAAACCTAGGACCGATCATGAAGTTGTTACACTTCGAAGCTTCGATGATTTGTTTAAAAAACTTGATAAAATTAGGCCGATGCGAGTGAAACACAAAGACAGAGGAGCGAAGACTTTTCTAGGGCTAGTGAAATCTTGGACATATTCACAGGTTGAACAAATGTTGTCCCATGATGACCCAAAAACATAGGTAAAAAGGGTCTTCTCGAGGAGTAGTGAACTACAGTATTCTTCCTGAGGTGACTATTGGCATTATGATACATGTGTTGTCCTTGATGGCAACTCACTCAAATGACAGATCATAGTGTAGCAGGTCAATAGCAAAGAATTAATGATCAGACTACAAAGAATGAATAAAGAGAGGTATACACAGGTTCACCTTGACAAAGGAGCGTATACATGTGGGTTAACAGACCAAAAGGAGCGTATAAGGTACACACACACTTTCACAAAAGGAAAAGCATGTATATCTTGGAAAGCTATGTTTTGGTCCAAGGTATTTTGTCCATGGTATTTTGATCCATTGTATTCATCCAAAGTATCTGGTCCAAGGTATTGACCGTAGGTATTTGGTCAAAGGTATTGGTTCTAAGTGGTTTTGGTCCATGGTATTGAAAAGGGCCTACAAACTATAAGAGGAGAAGATCATTAGGGCAAGGGGTGCAAGTATTGAATATCTAATTAAGTGTGAGATCCAGTATGTAGGTTATCGGTTTGTGATGCTTTTCTTGATCTGAACTAAGGATGCACCTATGTGGATGATGATGGATGATGGATCGAGATCTTAAGGCTTTGAACATATTATCATTATGTGGTTTGTTCATGGATAGTCTAGATCTGAATACTGATGTATGTTTTATTCTACAAATGCTTTGATCTGGGTATGACTGAATTTTGAAATAGCTGTGAAGTTTTTAAGTTAGTATTTGTAGATTTGTACGCAGGTTCGCTTTGGTAAAAGCGTGAATACATGCTGGTTCGGCTTATCAGAGTAGCGTATACATTATAAAATATGATATCTAAATTTGCATTTGGTTCTAGTGGTTGTTGCAGAGTTCTAGGTTCTACTCTATGTTTTGGTGACTGTGTTTTGATGACCGGCTTCAGTGATTTAGTTGTTGGGTGATTTAGGGATTGATGATTGAGTATTCAGTGATTGGTTAATGTAATTTTTGTAATGTAGTGGTGATTGATTTTGAGCTTCAATGTTGTTGATGGGTCCAGTATGAAAATTGGATGAAACGTGGCCTTCAGATTATGGTGTTGTGTTCTAGGAGTATCCAGTCTGAAAATTTATGAAACGTGGTCTCTGGAGGAATAGAGAAGGTTGTAGCCTTCTGTAGACTAGCACCTGCGTAATGGTAAAAATATTGGCTAGTACAAGAGCCAAGGGGTTGGAGCTGCCTTCCAGTAGTAGTTGGAAAACGAGTGAAGGTTGGAGCCTTCAGTAGGCCGGTGCCTACATACTAGTAAATGGATCGGCTAGTACAAGAGCTAGGGGGTTGTAACAAACTTCCAGTAGAAGCTGGAGAACGAGAGAAGGTTGTAGCCTTCTGCAAGTGGGTGCCTACATACTGGTATGAGTCTACATCAGTACAATGTTGTAAATAGGTTCTTCTTATATTAAAAGAAGACAAAATCAAGTTTTTTTGTCCTGCATTGGGTTTCCACCTTAAATCTTGGAGTTCATGTGTGTTCCTTATGTGTAATGGTTTGTTCTGATATTACTGCACATGGTTACTATTTATATGGTTAATGAAGTACTGAAGCACTTATTAAAGATCAACATATGATGAATTAACTGAATCATAAGTTTGTTGGATATACACTGGTTTCCCTAAACAAAGCTGGGTGTACATGCGAGTTACCTTCACTGAAGTAGCATATATGAATTTGAGTATGAAAAGAAAAATATTATTGATTTGTCTAATACTGATTCCCCCCCCCCCCCCCATCTTAGTATTATTTCCAACAATTGGGATCATAGCGGGTCCTTTGGTAGAAGCTTGATTGCTTGAAGGAGATCCGTAGAAACAATGGGAAAGAATATAAAGAAGAAAGCACCTCAGAAGAAGAACACAACTCAAAGGAACAGTGATAGTATGGGAGACAATTGGCCATTAGGTGGAAGCAAGGATTGAGATTCCGAATCACCTCAAATTGAAGATGAACAAGCAAATGAACCATCAGATAAAATCAGAGATCAACAAGATCTATTTAACAAAATGGAGTGTGCCTTCAAGGAAGAAATTACCAGATTAAAAGCTTAGCTGGAGGAAGGAAACAAAGTAAGGAAGTAGTTGCAAGATGAAATGATATCATTGATAAATCAAATAAATGATCAGTATAACAATCTAGAGACTAAAAGATAGATCCAGTTACTATGTAAGTCTTGAAGCTAAGATCCTCTCTTTAAAAGAAGATCTTGAAAATAAGCATAATGAAGAACTACCTCAAGTATATGAAGAACAAGAAAATGAGATTCTCAAATTAAGGGAACAAGTGGAAGAAGGAAGAAAGTCCGAAGAAATCTTGAAGAAGTAATATCTAGAAAAGGAAGAGAAATATCAAGTTGAGGTAAATATCTTAAAAGGTAAATTAGAAGAAAAAGATAAATTGTTATGATTTCAAAATAGTACTAAGATTTTGGATAATATTCTTAGAAGTAAAAGGTCTCCTAGCATCAAAATTAATCTTGGTTTTCATGAATATGTTGAAGGTGAATATAGCTCACAAGGTGAGGCAAGGAACTCTAATGCAAAATCTGAAATGCTCAACAAGGAGATGAGAGGAAAACCCCATCAACAACCAAGGAAAGAATTTCTTCAAAGAAAATCTTTTACTCCTAACTATGGAAGTGATAGTCAATTTTTTCCTCAAATTAATAATGTTGAATGTTTTATATGTCATAACTTTGGACATGTTGCAATGAGATGTAGATGTAGAATGGTTGAAGGCCATCACACAGAAAGATCATCAGCTTCCAGGTACTTTAAGGGATATTGTATTTCTTGCAAGATGTTTGGTCACAAAGCCATTAACTGCCAAAGAAGGTGTTAAACACACATGGGAGCGAGAGAAATATGAAAAATAAATCATGCAATACAATTTTTATTAACAATTGATATACATTTATAGTACAATATGTGACTCTTGGGTTTCACATCCCAAGGTCTCTTGGACTCCTTTTTTCCATTCGGCTTCCACACTAACCCATTGAGGATTAGGTGTCCAACATTCC
>APFE031642832.1:94178-110728 GCA_000404065.3 Pinus taeda
GCGAAATAGATATTAGAGGTTGTGCACAGTGATGTGTTTGGACCTGTGAAGGTTCCATCACTGGGTAAGTCTGTGTACTATGAATCATTTATAGATGACTTCTCAAGGAATACATGGATACATTTCCTTAAGAAGAAATCTGAAGTCTTTGACAGGTTTAAAGAATTTAAGGCTCTGGTGAAAAACTAGACAGAGAAGAAGATAAAGGTGCTGAGGACAGATAATGGTGAAGAGTTTTGCAGTAAGGAATTTGAAAAATTCTGTAAGAAGTGTGGTATTGTATGGAAAGAGACTACTCGATATACACCTCAGCAAAATGGAGTTGCAAAAATAATGAAGAAGATGTTTATGGAAAGGGAAAGAAGCATGCTCAGTGGTGTCGGGTTAGGACAAGAATTCTGGGCAAAGGCGGTAGAGACAGCATGTTACCTAGTGAATAGATCACCTTCATCAGCGTTAGAGGACAAGACTCCACAAGAGGTATGGACTGGTAAGAAACCGTCTCTTTCACATATGAGGGTATTTGGATGTGATGCATATGTACATGTTCCAAAGGAGAAAAGAGCCATGTTAGATAGTAAATCTGAAAAGTGCATCTTTATTGGGTGTAAGGATGGTTTAAAGGGTTATGAGCTTTGGAACCCAGTAACAAGGAAGGTTGTGTACAGTCGAGATCTGGTGTTCAAAGAGGTGAAAGATGTTATTAAACATGAAGTCCAACCAAAGGAACCTGAGAAGATAGATTTTGAGCTAAAGGAGGAAGAATCAGACTCTATAGTAGAGGAGGAATTAGAAGATGAAGAGACACAAACTCGAGGTGTAAAAGATCAGTTTGAGAATGAAGGAAGCTAAAAAGGTTTAGCCCATCTGCTTTTTCTTCAAATTTTGCTTTATCTATTACTGATGATGATCCCAGAACTGTGAAGGAAGTAGTAGATTTAGAGGATGGAAAACTCTAGAAAGAGGCCATGGTTGATGAAATTGCATCTTTGCACAAAAATGAGGCCTGGGATCTGGTGGAGTTGCCGGCTTGAAGGAAACCCATTGGCAGCAAATGGGTGTTGAGGAAAAATACAAATACAGAAGGAAAGCTGGAGAAATACAAAGCTCGGTTGGTAGCAAAAATTTATTCCCAGGTGCCTGGAATTTATTTTGGTGATATTTTTTCTCCTATTGCCAAGGTAACTTCTATTAGATTACTTTTATTTGTTGCTGCTACTTTTGGTTTTGAGGTAGAAAAGATGGATGTGAAGACATTGTTTCTTCACGAGGATCTAGAAGAGGAGATCTACATGAAGCAACCTAAAGGCTTTGTAGTGAAGGGTAAGAAAAAAATAGTATGCAAGTTAAATAAGTCTCTCTATGGGTTAAAACAGTCACCAAAGATGTGGTATTAGAAATTTGATACATTTATATGGGGACTTGGCTTCACCAGAAGAAAAGCAGATCACTGTGTGTATTTTAAATTAATTAGTGACCATGTTATTTATTTGGTCTTGTATGTGGATTATATGTTGCTGGTTGGAAATGACAGAAATTATCCAGGATTTGAAGATCCAATTGTCCTCCAAATTCGACATGAAAGATCTTGGTGCTGCAAACTATATTTTGGGCATGGAAATTAAAAGAGATCGGACAAAGAGGAAGCTATGGTTAAACCAGAGGAAGTATGTCAAGACAATACTGCAAAGGTTTAATATGTAGGATAGTAAACCAGTGAAGGTTCCTATTCCTGTACGTGTAAAGTTATTTGTTGAACAACATCCCAAGACACAAGAAGAGGAAGAGTATATGTCTCGTGTTCCATATGCAAGTGAAGTCGGTAGCCTAATGTATGAAATGGTCTATACTAGACCAGACATTGCACATGCGGTGGGAGTATTGAGCAAGTTTATGTCAAACCTAGGGAAGGAGCATTGGACAACAGTGAAGTAGGTTTTCAGGTAGTTGCATGGCATTAGTGATTATGGTTTGTGCTACCAAGGAAGACCAGGATTGGACAGAGTTTTGGATATCTGTGGCTTTGTTAATGCAGACTGGGCTGGAGATTTGGTCAGAGAAGATATACAAGTGGGTATGTGTTTAACCTATTTGGAGGTGCAGTCAGTTAGATGATTAAGAAACAATCTGTAGTGGCACTATCAACTACAAAGGAAGAATACATGGAAACCACTCATGCAAGCAAGGAAGTCATTTGGTTACAAAGATTATGTTCAAGTATGGGGTTATTACAGGGAGCCATAAGGATAGACTGTGATAGCCAAAGTGTAATTTTCTTGGCAAAGAACCCTGCTTATCATTCAAAGACAAAGCACATTGATGTTTAGTATCACTTTATGAGGGACATGATAGAAGACAAAAAGGTGTTGCTGGTAAAGGTGGACACTTTGAAGAATATTGCAGATGCATTGAAAAAACCTATGATCTCTAAGAAGCTCTCCTATTGTAGAGAAGTAATGGGCATTTTCGGGGTCGAAAAATGACTAAGCTCTCCTATGGCTGCGTGTGGAAAGAAAACAACAAGTGGGAGAATGTTGGGTTGTGTTATATTCTTTCCACGACTAACCTATGTAGTGAACCGGGGGGTTAGAGGGGGGGCCAAGCCCCCCCACGCTGTGCCAATTGTGCAACGGTGGGGTCACAGGGGGGGTGGCAGCCCCCCAACCACCTGTGAAGGTGATTTGAGGGGGGGAGTTAGCCCCCCTCTACGGGGTCCAGGGCAGTGCCTTGGGAAAAAACATTTTGGACCCTATATTAGGTTGGGCAGACCTACCTATGGTTTTCGGTCCATGGTTTTGGACGCGGTGGTTTCCGGGCCATGGTATTGGATGCTTAAGCATGTATAAATATGTATTGTAACATTGAAAGGAATATAATGAAAAGTCAAGCTGGTAATCCCGGTTTTGGGATCCATGGGAAAATCTCTGTGTATATGTGTTTTATGTGTTATGATCTCGCATTATTTATTTTTTGTGTTTTAGAATTTGTATGCAGGTAATTTCTGTATGGGGTTAAAACCTACACAAACACAGTTCTGAATGATGGATTTGTACTCCTCCACCATAGAATCAACCCACATTGGTTGCTGCACTACTTCCTTGAATGAAGAAAGTTCGGACTCTACACTCCCCAACCAAGGCCATGTAACCAGTGTACCGCTCAGGTGACCTCCTCTATCTCTGGTGAGAAGATGGTTGTCCCACATTCTCTCACACATCCATCATCATCCTATCAGCTTCCCTTGAGAATTTCCACCCATCTCTGGAAGACTCAGAATTAGTGGATGTCTCCAGTCCTGGATCCTTTACATGTGACTACTTTGCATCAGTCTGAGGCTCCTCCTCCTTAGGAACTAAAAGTCCCTCCTCTGCATGCAACTTGAGCTCTGTCTTAAGTGATACTCATATGGCTTTCTTCTTTTCGAACTTCAAATCTCTCTGTACCACTATCCTCTGACTGGTAGGTAGGAACAGACAATAGTTGTGCAGTGTATCAATGTACCCCACAAGTATCCCCAACTCAATTATTGGATCTAGCTTCTTCTAGGCATCTTTGGTCACATGGCAATAAACCGATGATCCAAAGATCCTGAAGTGACTAACATCTGGTCTCATCCTAAAAGAGGCCTCCATAGGTGTCTTCACTCCCAGTACATGATGAGAGCTTCTGTTCTGCAAGTATACTATTGTATTGCATGCCTCAACCCACAAATGAAGTTGTGGGCTTTGGTCATGCAACATT
The DNA here is from genome assembly GCA_000404065.3 of Pinus taeda. Taxonomy (NCBI): domain Eukaryota; kingdom Viridiplantae; phylum Streptophyta; class Pinopsida; order Pinales; family Pinaceae; genus Pinus; species Pinus taeda. The sequence continues at coordinate 97,920 of APFE031642832.1, forward strand.
GCTCAAGCTCCTCCCATAATCAATCTGTTCTTCCTTTCGTCCACTCCATTCTACTGTGGGTTATGGGGTGTCGTCAACTCCCGTTTAACTTCTTCTACTGCGTAGAAGTCCTTACACTATTGGATACTCTCCACCATTGTCACTACGCAAGGCCTTTATTTCTTTCTAGATTCTTTCTCTGCCAAGGCTTTAAACTCACAAAACCTTGATAAGTTTTGATCCTTCTTTTACATAAAGTAGATCCAACATCTACGAGAAAAATCATCAATAAAAATAGCATAGTACCTTTGTTTAGTGGTGGAGGTTGTAGAGAATGGTCCACACACATCTATGTGAACTCGCTCCAGTATTGCTCCAGCTCTATTGTCTTGATCTTAAAAGGAAGATTTCACATACTTACACAAGGTACAACCTTTGCGTGTATCCATCGGCTCCAGTTTTCCCTTGGGAAGTCCGGTAGAAATATGTTGCATGATATTCAAGGCCCCATGGTGCGAGTGGCCCAATATTCTATGCCATAGCTCGCCAACATATTGGCTCTATGCCTACTCTGCTTTGGAACTCAATGCAGCACAGTCATCTACCTCTAGCTTATAGAGAATCTTTACTCGAATCCCAATCCTCTTGGTTTGTCCAGTGCCGATATGCCTTAGGAATACCTTTCCTTTAGTAAAGACTACATCATAGCCTTTGTCTTCTAGCATAGCGAAAGACACAAGATTCTTCTTCAAACCCGGTAAGTACTTTACATTAGTTAGGGTGAGTGGAGCTCCATGCTCCCTCTGAAACACAACCGTACCTTCACCTGAAACACGATACTTTCCATCATCACCCATCTCGATCTGAATCTAGAGATCCTTCTCCTCCAAGGTATTGAAAAGATTCTTGTCACCGATCATGTCGAATGAAGCTTCACTGTCCAGGTACCAAACACATCCCACCATGGATGAAACCATGCATGCGATGAGAGAGAAATCTAGTTTGAACTATGAGGCTAGTGCCTCACCATCTGATCCCTTCGAGGATCCCTTCTTAGGTTTCTTCTATGGATAATTCATAGCGTAATGGCCCACTTCATGAAAATGAAAGCATCGCACTTACGATTTGTCAAATATCTTCCCACCATGGGAAGAATTGCATTTGGAATGGGATGCCTTCCCTTCCTCTTTCCTTGCCTTACTCGCTGAGGCTAGATTTTCTTCATCATCTTGCTTTGATGAAGATCCATCTCTCGTGCTTCTCCTTATCTCCTCCTACATCAGATCTGACCAAAGTCATTCCCAATCTACCAGTTTCTCTATTCCATTTATCGAGTCTTGGTAGCTATGTTAGCTCTTAGGAAGACCAAGGAGAGCAAAAATCACCATGTCATCATCGGCTGTAATTATCCCTACGCTTCCAATCTCATCCCTGCAAGTGGTGAGCTTGTTCAAATATGTAGAGATTGTGTCACCCTTTTCACACTTGATTTTTCAAAGCTTGTTTTTCAGTGCCAACTTCCTCTGATCATCATTGTTCTGATATACATCCTTCAATGTTTTCCACAATAAAAACGTTGTCTCCTTCCCATGGAGACTCGATGCTATGTGGTCTCAAACTCCCTCCAGAAGGATTCTCCTTGCTTTAGCCACACTTTCTTCCATTCCACCAATTCTTGAGCATTAGCTGCTGCTAGCTTGGGGACTTCTTGATCAATGAAGTCCTTTAGACCATTTTCCTTTAATACCACTTCCATGCGATCCTTACAGGCTATATAATTTGAGCTGCCATTAAGGGCATACTTGAGTCTTAAACTGTTGAACGGCATTGGTGATATTTGAGATGTGATACGAATTTGAATTCTATAATTAGGAACTTCAAACTTCGAACTTCTACCTTCTTTGTACACCATTCTTCACTTTGATCGCCTTTGCTCTAATACCATGTAGAATTTCCCAATGTAGATCACCTGATAATGCAATATACTAAAGAAAAAAAACTTGATCTACTTCTACAAACAAACTTGCGGAAGCTTAATTGATTATGAGCAAGATCAATTAGAACACATATAATAGAGAATGAGAAATCAATCAAACATGAACACAAAATAATACTCTAGGGAAAGCCTCAGCTAAAAACCCTGATCTTTGTATTATCATACAAGTGGAAATATGTCTAGATTGCACAAAGCTTTAACTCACAAGTTATCCAGCTCTTAGTACAATTGCTCAATTCAGCTCACAGACTGAATAGACACAACATATGCCTTCCTCCAATCCTCCAAGCCTCCTATTTCCTTGCGTAGTTTCTCCTGGAGTGTAATGATGCCACCTATGTGAATTCCCACATCACACACTCCTCAAAACTCAGAAATAAATACGTAATCCTCAAGGAATGAATTCCTTCTACATGCAAGAGATGTCCTCAATGGAATATTCCTACAACTGATAGTACGCTATCCCATCATTTGATCTCACATGGGTCTTTGATTGGACAGACATGCATGAGTTATTTTTTAGAGAATATTTAGTTATCTGAAGTGCAGCTGTTACATGCATGCATGCATTAACTAACTAGACTCACAATCAGTTCAACATACTGTTTGAACTAACCTAACTGCACTTAACTCAATTAACTGAGCTAACTAATTACAACTCAAAGTACAACTCATCCTTATCACCTTAATCAAGGGATAACTTCCTCAATCAAAGGGGAAACTGTTACATGTCTTCACATAGACTTCATGTTTGATTTTCTACAACTAATTAACTAAAGATGAATTAGTTAATTATTTTACAAACAGTTGCTGAGATCAAATTCAAATTTTAATTCTCAATTTTAATTCAGGCACTAACTAAAATTGGAATGTATCCTGAAATGATATTTATAGCAGTGCTATTTTTAGCATTTCTTGTAGCTATTTCCAGCAATAAGTTTGTCCTTCAGACAAATCTGACCTAGTAAAAGTTAACGAGACCTAGGAAGGAGAAGCTCGGTCTCATCATGATGACAAGTCCAATGTTTTTAGGGTTTAATGAGTCTAACATAGGTAAAACTTAGAGCCTTTTTCATATTTAAATAGTTTTAAAAAGACATGGAAAAGAAAACTCCAAAGGGCCCTTTTCGTAAATTTGTCCATCAAATCTGGAAAGGCAAAAAAAAATACCCAAGGGAACCAATTGACCGTGATAGATCAACGTATACCTTTTCGGTAAGTAATTTATCCCAGTCCATAAAAGGGGTAAACTTATATTGAGTAGATGACGCTTCACAGCTGTTAATGAGTTGAAAGCAACAAGAGCTCGACGATCTTTTCATGTTTTGAGACTCAAAAAAGAGTGTAAAGATGACCCCTAAAGGGGACTTTTTTGTGTTTTTACCGAGTCTAAAAAAGTATAAAATACAACTCGTAAATAATCATCGTCGGGGTATTTAGACAAAATGAATGTGTAAGATCTGTTCTTGACATAAATACACATAAAATATTCAAAATTAGACCTAAAACCCTAATTCGCCAAAAATAGCTTATAAAAGGGCTAATTGGTAAAAAAATAATTCACTTTTTACTTTTACCTTGGACTGAAAAAAAATTACCCTTGTGAACTAGTGATTTCAATGATCGATTAAAGGAGTTTCAGAAGCTTGTTTGCGAATCCATCCAGTCCAGGTAGGCTCCACACCTTTTTCCTGCATTTTTAGACAAAATTTTTCTTGTTTTTGAAGTTTTTAGTTATGATTTAGAGGAGTTTTGCAGACAGGAGTGTCCGCAGTGGTCGATGCGGGTTTCCAACATAGGACCACAAAGAGCCAGATTTTCCAATGGAGGGAAAATAAGCTCTTCACAACTGTACACCAAATGGTCGCAAAGAGCCCTAATTTTCTGAACCACAGATTCCAGCTCAATGCATCTATTTGAAAAATAGGCATGACGATTGCCAAGAACCAAAATTCCTCAAAATTTAAGCAAATTCATGAGATTTTAAACACGATTATGGCACTTACAATTAAATATTTGTGTGTTTGCAGGGAGAAAATCATGGTGATCAAATGGAAAGAGCGGGAACATAAAAATGATGATGAGTTGGCCACGGGGGATCCAAATTGTTTGGATGTGCTAAGGAATTGCGGGCTTCTAAATTTTTTCATGGTGTCGTGACTAAGAGCAAAATCGGATCTACTCTAATATCTCATTGGAACATGGGATACAAATGAAGGGAGATTCAACATTCACAGGAAGGAATTAGGAATCTATTTCACCGACATCTATTTCCTAACAGGGTTATCATAGAGGGGAGAAATTCCCTGAATGACAGGGACTCGGATCACAGGAGAGATGATGGACATGCTCATCAGGAGGATGTGTCCAGAGGCCTAGAATATATTAACATTATCTAAGTAAAATGTTTGAATTGAAGAGTAAAAGACGGGAGTCAAATAGGACCCCTTAACAGAACAATGGATAAGACATGAGATTGATTATTGTAACTCATTGCTCAAACTAGTAACTGTCATTAGGCTTTCGTAATAAGGTTAAGGATGGTTCGTCACTCTTGATTGAAGAAACTATTTACATAAACATAAGAACTCAAGAGGATCAAACTAAAGATCGCAGTAGTACCTGACTTGTCCCTGTGAGTCCTCCTTTCCACCATTATTAGAGCAGTTGGTTCGCAAGGCCCACATGTGGCCAGCAAGACTCGAATTTGGCTGGCCGTTGACTACCTAAACCCTACCGTATTCAACTAGGCAGAGGCGATATCAGACAACCTCAAAAGGAAACTAAACAAATGCTAACGAGGTGATACTAAACAATTCGGGTCTGGCTCGATCCTTGTACCATTCATCCTGGAACGACTTCCCATATTTCAGAGACAGAAAGTGGTTGTGGCAAGGCCACCACCACGAGAGCCATGGATCACTCACTAGGCTATATTGATTCCTCTAGGAGGCGGCAGTCAACAGAAGTCCTGGAGGTCAGAGTTCTTCAAGTGGCTAGATTACCAACTCGTTGTTGTAGAGGACTGGCGATATGTCAGGACTAACTTCAGACGTGATCCAGACCTAGTGCTCCCACCTGGGGAACACTCAGATGATAGAGGTAACAAACTCATTTCTTGATTTTTTAAAGAGTTTTTTAATTTTTTGTTATTTTATATATATGTCCTAATAATTATGTTTCAATCTTGTAGACGTTGGACCAGAAAGACCTGTAGCTTTGTCTTCCATTGCTTGGAGAGTCGATAGGGAGTTTGAGCTACCTCCTCCTAGTGGAGACGTAGAGTATGAGATTGTCCATGACCTGGAGTGCTTGACAGAGGGGATACCGGATTATGTGAGATTCGAGGATGTCCCTTGACAGTACCAGTGACACACAACAAGGGTGTCAAACAGGAACCACTGACTGCTTAGACGTGTTGTCCAAGCAGTAGTGTGTTATACAAAGCATCACGTACATCAGACCCCTAAGTTTATGTTCTACAATTTTGACAGACATGCTATCTCATGATGTAACTTGAACACATATTTTTTAGTGCCATGATGTGCAACACATGATATATATACATACCTATTTTTTGTTTTATCAACTTATTATGTCTCAATGTTTACTTTTACAAATGTCACAAATGTCTATCTAACACATGATTTGCCAATGCATCTGTTAATGTATTTAGTCTTCTAGGAATATGTTGATATGTAATGAAATCAAAATTCCTTTCCAGTAAATGAACATGTAAATACAACCTTAAAATTTGAGGGCTTCTAACGCAATACCGCCCCTTGAGCTGGAGAACAACAAGCTATGAATCTAGATTTATGATGAGAGCGCGAATATTGAGGGCAATAGTGTCACTAAATAGCTCAATAACTGCACTTATTTACTGACATTTTTCGTAGTACATCCTAGAAAAACACCTTGAATATCTACCAGCTCATCTTGAGGATCATAGATAACCCACGCAGTGGAGGAAAGATTTCAAGTACTTCGACAAGCACCATCAACAAAAATGAGATAAGGTGTGACAGACATCTGCATAAGAAGCAAGAGGAAACAATAAGTGAAAAATGCTTACAGACCAAGCCAAACATGTACAAAAATGAAAACGCACTTATGTACATAGGAATGCACCAAATACTCATGCATAATACTTCTTGAGATAAAGCCCGTTTTAGGGCTTATCTAAAGGATTGCCTTCATAATCAATCAACTCATATGCACCTTTCTATAAAACATGTTTTAAATGTAGGGCCCATGCCACATGGGTTCAAATTTTCCTGCCCCCAACTTATCATGAGCTTGATCATATAACAAGACTAAATCCCCATCAATGAAGGAACACGGTTTGACCGTCTAGTCGAAGTGAGATTTCACTCGCTTCTTCTGTGCTTCAATGACTAATGAAGCAAGTTGATGAGTCTCATCAAGTTGTTCTAAATAAAGAAGATGCTCCTCCACCGGAGTGGTATTCAATAGTAATTCGATAGATAATTTAAGAGAAGGAATTTCACATTCAATTGGAAGGGTAACTTCTAGACCATAAACAAGTTGAAATGGTGTAAATATGGTAGCATCCTTAACCGAGGTTCGATAGGCCCATAAAGATGAAAAAAAAATCAAATGCCAATTGGACCTATGCATTCCAATGGTACACTGAAGCATGGTGACCAAAACTTTGTTCATGGCTTCGATTTGGCCATTGGACTGGGGTTAATATGGCGTCGAACTATCATTATGCAAGCCTAACTGGGTTGTCAACTCAGCCATGTAATTACGAAAATGAGATCCATGCTCTGTGAGGACAGCCTGAGGGACTTTGAACCTGGCAATCACATGATTGAATAGAAATTAAGCAATTGTCTTACTGTCGTTAGTCAATGTAGGCATTACTTCGACCCATTTCATAAAGTAATCAATGACAACGATGATATACCCATGCCTCCCGGCCAAGCGAGGGTTACATGTCATAAAATCAATGCCCCACTTTCCGAAAGGGGCAACAGTAATGACAAGATGCAGGAGAGAAAACGGCACATGCATCTTGCGCTAGTAAATTTGACACGCGTGACATGAACCGACAGCAAGAATGCAATTCATGAAAATGGATGGCCAAAAATAACCAACACGAAGAATCTTCTGAGCAGTAGCATAACCAAACATATGATTACCATAGGCACTAGAGTGAGTGTCATTTAAGACTTTCTCAGCTTCCTTGAGGGTTAAACAATGACAAAGAATAGAATCAAATTTGACATTGTATAAGGTGTCTCCAATAAGATGATATGGTTGAGGATGATGGCGAATGCATCATCGAGCATCCTTAGACAAGTCGAAGCGAAATGAAAATGTCTAGAGGTAAACAATGATGTCACCCTACCAGGGATCAAGGATACTAATCAAGAAGAGTGTATTGTTTGGAATGCGGTCCTCTATCCGAGAGGGAGCGAAAGCAGATGATATGGAGCAAATCAACTCAGGGAAAACTAGTGACTTCTTGGATTTGGCAGTAGTGAACTCCAAATCAAACTCCCGAAGGATGACAATCCACTTGGAGTATTTCCCCCCTAGTAATTGACGTGACAGAATATATGTCATCGGGCTACAATCAAAAATCACGGTCGTGGTACACAACAAAATGTAATGATGAAAACGTTGAACAACCTGAATAGCTACTAAGGCCAACTTCTCGACATAAGCATAGAAAGTCTTGATTTCAAGAAGGTTATAGCTAAGATAATATTTGACATGCTCAGAACCATCATCTTCGTCCTATACTAGAATGATACCAATGGCACTATCATTGGCAGCTAAATAAATTGAGTAATCACAGTGATAGTTAGGTGGATACAACAAAGGAGTAGAAACAAGAAGGGTCTTGAGCTGCTAAATGAATTTTGGGCAATTTCATGCCAAATGAATGGAATGTCATGCTTAAGCAGATGCGTATAACCTTTAGCGACCTTAGCATAGTTAGAGATGAAATGACACAAGAAATTAGCCTTCCCTTGCAGACTCTTTAACTGGTGCAAAGTAGCAGGAGGCAGGAGATTCAATATAGCTTCAACTTTGAGTGGATCAAGATGAATACACTCCTTAGAAACGACAAACCCAAGGAGTCTGTCGAAATCAATGTAGAAGACACATTTTTTTAGATTGAGACAAATGTGGTAATCTCTAAAGTGAAGAAAAATCTGACGGAGGTGGTTCAGATGGTTTGTGCATTTAGCTTATTGAGCAGGAAGATCATCTAGATAAGGCTAAACAATGTGTCTAATATAATGAAGAGCATAGGAAATTTCTCTTTGGAAAGTCACACCAGCATTCCTTAGACCAAAAGGAATATTTTTATAAGAAAAAGTACCCCACGAAAAGATAAAGGCAGTCTTGTGCTGATCAACAGGTAAAATATTGATCTGGTTATAACCAGAGAAGTCATCCATAAAAGAGAATATTCTAGTCCCAGCACAGTCATGAATAAGATGGTCAATAAAGGGAGTGGGTTAGTTATATTTCGGACATGCACGATTAATATCATTGTAAACAACACAAACTCGAATAGTGCCCTGCTTTTTAGTCAGATGGACAATGTTAGAGACCCAGTCTATTAATGGAATATGATAAATGAACCCAAGCTTGAGAAGCTTTTCAACCTCTCCTTTAATGGCAGCTGCCTTTCTTGGGTGCATGGGACGTAAATGTTGACAAACTTGTTTCGCATCATGATACGTAGGTATCTCATGCACCACAATACTCGGATCTATACCGGGCATTTCTTCATACGGCCAGGCGAACACGTTGTGAAACTCTCGTAAGAGACTATTGTAAATCTTGATCTCCTTAGGAGAACAAGTTACTCCAATGTGAATATTTTTGGAAACTCCTAGTCTAATAGAGATGTTGATAGTTATTTCCCATATTCCCTTCAAAAAGTACCCCATGAGTTAAGATGGGCGTCTCAAGTGGTTGACAAGGAACATGGGAAGCAAAACTATCTAGGAAAAGTCATTGCCCAAAAGCCAAGAAGAAATGAGGAACGATGATTACTATTGACCCAAGGAGAATCCTCAAAAGACAAATTTTCAAGAATAGCCACATACGTGTCAAGAGATCTACTCGAATGAGTAGAGTGAGAAGAAGAAGCTGAATCTGAAATGATTTCAACATAGTTGAGCTCAGCAACGCTTAACGGCATAACAACACTCGAAGAATATACCTGACCAAGTGGAGGAATCACCCAAGGATTAGGGTTAACAAAGATCATATTAATGGGGGTGACATTAGGAGGTGGGAGAGGAAAAACGCCCATGAGGGCAGGAGCTTTAAAGAGCCCAACACCCACACTCTCATAAGGAATACTGGTATGCTCCACATATGGAACATTGCCTTCTGAGGAAGAGGAAGTAAATAAGGACAACTAATCAACCGTAACAATTTTCCCTTCATGAGAAAAACAAAGTACGCAGAACAGTGAAGAAGCAGTGGCATGCATATCATACGTCCAACTTTGACCAGGTAGAAGGTTGTAAGTAAGATTGTTGTTGACAACCTCTACTTTGATGTTGACTGTCTTACCTTCTAAGGTGATAGGCAAGCATGGGAGAATACCAAATGGATGAGAATATCTTCCATCAAATGCCTCTAATGTATTCAGATATTGACTCAAAGAGGGATAACAAATGGCTTTCCATCAAGCAATAGACATGATGCAAGTCGAGACTCCTTCATCGATAACAGTACTATGAAGAGTCTTTGAGTTAATAACAACATGGATGAGAAAGGCAATCTAGTGAGACAAACACAACACATGCTTTTCAAGATTGAAAGTAATCAACTCAGAATCAGCCTGATCAATTCCACCGATGACGGATAGTAATGACTTTCGTTGGGGAGGACAACTCTGGAGGACCTCCAATGCAAACATAGCTGAAGGAGCTTGGGCTAAATCTTCGACAATACTATAGTGTTATGGAGCATGAGCATTGGGACTATAGGAATATTTCTGGAGAATTCCTTTAGCAGGTGGTCAAATGATGGACTCATTACTAGGCCTTTCAATATGAAGAGGGCTAGAACTAGAGGGGGGAATACTAGAAGGAACTTCAGGTTCTTTCCTGCCCAGTAGATCATAATCTTCCAATCGAGTAGACACATGAATAAGAATAGTCCCAGCCATAAATACTTGGGAACCATATGAGGAAGAGGATTGAGGTTGGTCCACCATTTGAGTTTGCTGGGAAGGAAAAGGTTCTTTTAAGAACAATAGGAATCCCTGAAGTCCCCTTAAGAAAATCACTTACCTCAAACCATCGAGGATAGTCTTTAGTGAAGTGATCCTCATCACAGATAAGACATGGATACTTAGGTTTGCATTTAGAACCATCATCGGTAGGAGTCTTAAGAGTTTCTTGCTTTGGCATGTCAGACTTATTTTTACCTTTCCCTTTCTTCTTACCCTTCAAAGTTTTCTCTGTCGCAGTGGACTAGATGGTGTTAAGTTCTGAGGTTTTCCCAAGATTGGATGGAGACTAAGAAGTAGTTTTAGTAGGACCAATGGAATTTTTCTTGCAGGAGCCATGGAAGAATTTTGAGGAGACTAAGTAATGGAACCAATAACAACATCGATAGAAGGTGTCAGTGGAGCTTTAGAAGTCCCTAGTCGTGGAGCATCATGCAAGACATCATAAAGCATGCCAGATTGGGAATATACCAAATGAAGATATCTAGCACAAGCAATGGCTTGCTCTTCAGTAATGCATGCCTGCAGAGCAATATCTCTAGCTATTGGATTGACAAAGGAGGTAGTGAACCAATCAATCAATAGCTGATCAGGAATCCAGAACTTGATCAAATGATGATGCCTTCTCCATTCATGAATATGATCAGAGATGTGGGTAGTCGTGTCCTATTTTAGAGAGTAAGAAGATGCCTTCCTGTTTCATAGCAAATGGGTAACTTAAAATGTGTAAGGAATGCCATCGCGAGAGAGTTAAAATCTTGGAAAGTCCCACGAGCTAGTTCAATGTACCGGTTTGCAGTGTGTTATCACCCAGGTTGCTCCCTTTGACTCCCAAGGGAATACGGTCGGGGTAACCACTAACCAATCTTTTGGTTACAGCTTCTAGCCCAACTGTAATCAGAGAGGGCTCTCTCTTTAAAGTTTGTCTCTGTTTTGTGGAGATTTTAGGCTAGTTATGAAGTAGGGTTTTGGTATATGTTTGGTTGGAAGGATGTCCTTCTGTACTTAAAGTGGAAATCTGCAGATAGGGTTAGTCCATTGGGCAATGGAGTCTGTGGCTACTGGTTGTTGAAATCTTGAGTTTGAGCAGCTGGAATTACGGGGCCATTTAAATACTTTATGAAACAAACTTGAAATTATGATGGGGGAATGTGAACAACCAGTGGAAAGCAATTAAGAATTTTCCACTATGATGAGGTGTGGGAAAGAGATATATTCCTCAGGAGAAAAACTTGAATTCCTGAAACAATAATCACTGTGAAAGATATAACATGAAAGGGTAGCAATTAATAATTACACCTTTATTGCTATAACTGAAGAAAAACACTTAAAATAGCTTAGATTGAGTTCAGGGTAATCTGTGATTAAGTCCTAGAACTATTCATTTTCCTTGCCATTCACTGTAAAGAACAGAAACATGAAAGAGATATGAAAGATGATAAAACACATAAACAAAGAGTTTTAAGGAAAACTTATTGTGCCATGAAATACGCAGGAATCCTGTAACACTGAGTTAAACACCTCAATGCATCCAACAACTCAGAGCTTTGGAAATTCCACCGCCTTTGTATTAATTCTCTGAGAATTTACAGTAAAAGAACTATATCAAAGATATCAATTACATCCAACATCCAACCCCTGCAAACTCATGCGAGGGGGAATATATAGAAGTGTTTGATACAAAATATCTCAGGCAATAAGTCATCTGAGAAATAAAATATCTTTATCAACTCGTACAGAAATAGTAGATAGGAAGTTATTACAGCTTTTGATACAACATAAATGCTCTTTAAATGCTCTTTAATTCTGTCAGAAGATTTCGACCTTTGGAGGTCAATGAGTCGGTTGAACGCTTTTTTATAAATGCTGAATGACGTGTCTGTGCAGCTCTATCCACCTGTAGCTTTTCGGCCCTGTCATCTGTGACTGTTAGTGCTGTTGTGGTGGCCAAATGATTTTGCTGAGTTGGCTCAGCCTCTCTCTGCATACGTGCTGACATATCACAATCTTCCTGTGCATGACCATTTATATATTTCAAAAGGAAAAAACATAATTACCGTCTTTGGTTTAGCAGTAATTGTATCAAACTGTTCCAGACTTCCTGTGTGGGCAGAGATGCCTCAAAATTGACTCTATGGTCTCATCTGCCTCTGTATACTTATAAAAATTGGGAGGCTCATCAAACAAGTGATTAATTTCTTTCATAATAAAGAATAAGCTCTCCACCCTGTTGAAAAGGGTTTTTCATGATACTGGCCCTGTTTCCGCTGATGTGCTGGCTTTTTCTGCAATCTGATTAGCAGCAAAGGTGTTGACCCTCTTGGCATATTTTTCATGTGAAAGTAGCCTTCCTGAGGGGTCCATCAAGCTAGGAAGACCTCTGTTCTGTAATGCCATGAACTTGTCCTGGAATTTGTTAATTTATGCCTGCATATCCTGGCTTCTTCTCTCTAAGGTCTGTACCAGGTTTCTTAGTGTCAGGACCCTTTTGACCATTGAAATGGTCTCAGTCCTGTTGGTAATTCCCATTTTGATCAGCTGAGAACTTGTTCTATAATTTAGCACATTAATCATTCTGGTGGCAGCCTCAGGCATACT
>APFE031642839.1:0-16293 GCA_000404065.3 Pinus taeda
CCAGGAATTTGATGTACCAATTTACCCAAACGAGGCCCACAGTTTTGGCGCTTCATCTCCTAGGGTTAGGTTTTTGGATGTTTAGGGTTTTCCATTGTTTCTCAATAATAAATAGGCCTTTGAGCCTCATTGTAACACAATTCAGAGGCAGGTAGCCACCATATCTATCCTCAGAGATAAGCTACCATCGCCAGAGCTATCTTATTTCCATTTTCTTTGTGAGCATAATTCAATATTTTTCCATTAATGAAATGAAGTGTTTTTTTGCTACATCTCTCTGTTTATGATTATATCTGTAAGTTGTTGCGTTCCTGTTTAAGTTCGGATCAAGCCGCTTCATGATCTCTGCTAAAATGAGGTTCTTTTGGCTCCTACTATCGACAATGAACTGCAACAGAGAACCCTTCACCCACACCTGTGAGTGGAAGAGGTGTTCCCCCTACTCTAGATCTTCAGGCTCATTCTTGTGGATCTTGGTAGTGGCCATGTTGGCACTGGGCTCCGCATCAATGATTTGCTTCCCTTTTTCATTCCCCTTGTCAAATTCTGACTCAGAGTCGGAACATGTGTCTGATATGGAAGCCTTCAGCTCATCCACTAGTGAATGCTTGGCCTGACACTCACTCGTATTGCAAGTTGAGCTCTTATGGATTTCACGTCATTTTCCCATGTCCTTCGTTGTCTTCATGGTATTTTTCTTTGCTTGCAGCTTCAACGAGTTGTCTTGGATCGCCTTGCCTTAGCGTTTTCCTTTTCTATGTGGTTTGGGGGCACCTTTCCCTTGCTTGGGATTCACAAATCCAAAGTCTCACTTCTTCTGTTTAAATTTTTTCTCAATCTTGACATTGTATCGATACACCGTGTCGAGCGAGGAGAGTGCAGGAATGCCATCTCATCCTGGATGTACCTTTGTAGGTTGTTGTGACATTTGAGTACCAAATGTCACTCAGAATCCTTGATACCCAACTTCTTGCGAAGGATATGAAAAACATTGGTAAACTCTGGCATTTCTTGGTCCCTTCCCTGCTGTAGCATGGTCCACTTTATGTATTTATCCTCATAGATCTCAACAGGGTAGTACTACTCCTTGATGGCATCTTAGAAGGAATTCCAAGTGGGTGTAGATGAAAATAGTGAAGGTATACTTTTGTCCTTCTTCTCACGGTAGGTTTCCCACCAATCCTTGATGTGAGGGACAGCTTTGATAAGTGCAAAAGTGAACTTTTCCATTCAATTTTATCACCAACGGTTTGTTTCAACATAGGGGACTTACCTAGATATAGTTTTTGTCTTTAAGTTTTGGGTTTTTGGGCAATGGATGTAACTAGCTGAAAAAATGGGTTGATTATAGTTTTGGATAGGCATCCTCACAAAAAGGGATGTGGTTGCTCCTTATTTGGGTTCTACAACAATATTTTATAATGGCATGTGCTTGTTTTCTCATTCAAATATGCAACAAATTGGTTTGTACGTTTAATTGATCTCATATGCTTAAAAAAAATCTAGATTTTTGTTTTTAGCGCTTGTAAAGTTTGATTGATTATGAGCTCATTTTTAAAGACTTTATATGATTTATTCCATGTTCACTTCACAACCTATGGTGTTTTGAGTGCATATGGGCTTTAGCTTAAGCGTGTGCAATGGATTTGAGTTGTTTATGTTCATGAGATGCCCATAAGCTCATCATGGTTTAAAAGGTTTGTCATATGCTACTCACATGTTTATTGTGGTTTGGAATATTTTCATTGGTCAATCACATACAATCTCAATATTGGTTTTTGTTTTTACTTGTTTTACTTATTATTATAAGAAGAATGTAGAATGAAATGCAACTTTTATGAATATTGAAAAACAATGGAATTATGAATCCACTCATATTAGAAGTGTACAAAACAAAACGAAAAGTGAAAAAATACCTAAATTATAAAAAATGGGTATTTCCATAACCTCGTTTCAACTTTTAATCATTTTACTTCATGGTGGTTTTGGTTTTCACACTAGCAATGGTACTGATGAGGCAAGTAACTCTAGTAGTATGTGCTAATAATGATGCAATGAAGTGGGGTCATAGTTTCAACAAAATGTGACCATTGTTGTTTCCTTCTTAATTATTGAGATTGTATTAAGGCATATTTCCTTTCCCCAGCATGCACTAGAATGACATAATTACAACCTTTTTTAGTTGATGTGCTTATGTAGTCTTCATTTACAATGCAATCCATGTATTGTCCACATTTAAATTGTTGAGTGAAATATCTCGACAAGACTTAAAATTTAAAGATGCTCTATTGATTTCGTAATATATAGGAAGGGCAACCTAGAAGTCATCATCTTTAATCCCTAAATGTTGTACACCATTCACATAGTCATTAGTCAATGATTCAAGACGTGGTTAATTTAGATCTATGTGGCTATGAGATAATTATCATCATTGTTTTTATAATCTTTCTCAGTGTATTTAGTGCGTGACTTGCACTATGCAAGTCTTCTCAGCCTTTTGTTTCATCTAAACTCGGATTTCATCGTTTTCTCATCCTTAGATACAATGTGATAAATGAATCCATTAACAAAATATCTAGTTGATAAAACATAAATGTTGGTGTTATAAAGTGGTTCCTTATAACTAAGGACCCTACTTCAATTCACAATGATGTTAATGAAGTGGGGCTAAAGTTACCATTGGATAAGTTGTTTACTATTATAAGGTGTAATAGTTAATTGTCATGAAATTCATGCTAGTATTTTCTTAGAATTATAAGCCTCAGGTAAATTATGGTATTGGTGACAACAAAACATTTTCATGTTGTTATATCCTTTATATTTGCTAGGTAACCAGTAATGGATGGAATAACGATGTCACATGCCTCATCATTAACGTGTGACCAATTCAACCAGTCAAAGCTTGTTGAAAGGGTTTGTAAATCATGATAAAGAAGTAACATTCCTATTTTTTGTAATCCAAACTTCAATTGCATAAATCATACGATAGTACTCTCCAAAATTATTTTCAACTAGTTTATCAATTGAGCAATTTTCCTTGGTTGTAGTGCAATGATTTTCAAGGTTTACATTGCAAAGGGGGAACTATCAAAGTACTGGATTGGTTTTCTTTATCTAATGTGAATAAAAATGAATCCTTGGGCTATGGAGATATTTTCTTTAGGTTATTACAAGGATGAATACATTTACAAGAGAGGAGTATCAAAGAAAATGGACAAAATCATTTATAGGGTTTTGTATTCAAGATTATCCTAGACCACCACCTTAACATGATGTATTGCATTAAAATAATTCACTTAGAGACAATACAAACTTTGAGTTTGCATTTATGCTTTCCCACTATCAAATATACAACAATGGATTCTCTTTCATCCAAGAAGGAGAAGCCACTGAAGAATACGAGGTGACCACCAAATGACTAAAGAGGGGATTATATATGCATATATACAACTATATAAAACCAAGACGTTTGGGTTCTAATTCTTACTCTCGCCCTTGTTATTGGTTTTGGTCCCCAACATCTAATGTTTGATGAGGCTAGTGAAAAACAATAATTTGGTCTCATATTTTATATTGCATGATCTTATATGAGGCCTCTTTGCATTTCTTCTTTGGCCCAAAATTTTTACTACAATTATTATTTTGTTCAAATTTCTTACCCTAATTTGAGGCTTGGGTTTAGGATGTTGTCCATTAGGCTAGTTAAGAGTATGAACCCATTGGGTAGAGTGGGGATTCTTAGTTATTTAATGGGTTAAGCCATTGCATTCATCTGCATTCTTTAGTGTTAAGAAACACAAGAGAAGTAGTAAGGACAATCAATATGTGACATGGAGAATTCTTGGTATAGAAATTCATTCATGTTCTGATTTAGTAATCAGGTAGTTTGGTTCTCTCATTGCCTTTTTTTTAGTTTCTTAGGTTGAGATGAAATAGACTTCCCATTAATTATTCAAAGATCAACCATTTTTAAGAAAATATTTTAAAATAAAGAACACAAATAGGATCTACATGAGTTGGTTCCCAATTCATGGTCTAAGCAATATGTGAAGTATATTACTTATATAAGACCAATCAATGCTTGGACAATTTTCTTCAAAGTGACTTTACTGTTAGTCATATTTGACAAAGTCAGCACATGCTAGTCTTGTTTTTAAGCTTTGCTCTTTATTATGAACTAATTTAATCTTTTGAAATTTTCTTTATATGTTTGCCGAACATTGGAAACAAAATATTCTACAATCTTTTAGATCCAAAGTACTTAAGTATGTTATGTCCATGCATTTGTTATTCTAGTTTTGCATACAAATTGACAAGGCGATGTTTTAATGACTTTATTTTATTGTTTACCAAGTACATTTGTTTAATAATTCATTGTTTAGGACTTACAACTAACTACAAGGGCAAGAACTTGTTGTTAGTCATCATGTCCTTATTTCTTACATTTTTGTTAATGATGCTCCATGTTCTAATAATGTTTGTTGTGCTAGTTTGTAAGGCATCACTAAATGTTTTTATGTAATTTCCTAGTTGTAAAATATGCTCTTCATCTTCCTTGAATGCTCCAAATAAGTCTTTCTTTGGTGTAAAAGTGGAGGCACCTATGTAGGGGAGTATTTTGTAGATAAAATCCTTGGATTGAAATTAAAAATTTTCCAATGGGCATGAATAACAATAATTAACCACACATCGATGAGTTTATGGAGTTCTCAAGTGATTTCATTGGAATAAATTAGAAGCCCCAAAAGGATATTCAAGTCAAAAGTGATAGCCTAAACTAGGGTATGCTTCCTTTGAGGGTTAGCACCTCTTTGATTGAAATGTCCAAGAATGAAATGCTTCTTACCCTTGGCTTATATCGTTCTATGTGGGTAGTGTGAGATAGTAATTACATTGTTTGGCTTAGTGAACTACCTCCTCCACTTGAGTTTCATCTTGTTTGTAGACATCAAAGGGGAAGTTAACCCCTAATTCAGTGTCAATCTAGGCATTCCACTAAGAGACTTCAAATGCTCATTTTACCATAAATTACTATGTTAATCGAAGTACCTTCTCTCAAGTCATCATTTTCACTCCACAAGTCCCAATATGAATTTGAGCTCCCTTGAAGGTTTTCGAATGTATACAAAGTACAATTTGGGCATTAGCGTTGTGGTGTGCTACAAATTCCTAGTACACATAATTCTAAAACTACATTAACTGTGAGCCATGTGAAATCCTTTCATGCAATGTAAGATGGGGATATTTTGTCAAGATTGATACTAGAAAAGTCCATGTTTGGTATTGCATGTCATTAAATTATCCTAATCAGACCATTATATTATTTGTAACCTATCTCAATGCCTTTAGAGTGGAAACAATTGGAGGTATCAACTTTTAGGGTCATCTTAATGACAAATCTCAATTTCGAGAATTAGGGTATGAAACATATTACCGCCCAAATTAGCAACCTAATAAAGATATAATCAAGGTTCCAAACAACAAGCACACATGAGATGCACCCACTATGACCTCAACACACTCTCTTCTCACTTTTCACCAACTCCTAGAATGCCACAAGGGGCATCTCAAACTATACACACCTCACGATGAAGGTTAGGAGTTATAGGAAACTATAATATGAGATATGATATTATACCGCAAAAAATTCAAATCAATAAAGAAAACAATTAATAAGTGAAAGAATAAGCCTTGGAAAAACATAAGAATTGAATATGAAGATCACTTACCAATATTAGGATGAAATAATTTGATATTACCCTTTTTACATGGCTATAAATGAAGATAAGGCTTGCTGATTTGAATCTTCACACCTACAAATCTGCAATAAAATGCAAAATACAACAAGTTTCGACCCACTTTGAAGCCACCCAAAAACACTTTTGATCATGAGTAATGAGAGGGATATTCAATCTGAAATTTACTACTTAGTTTGAGGGGTCAAATACCAATTGATCCAAAATTAAGTTGTCCCAAAACAAAGTAAAACCTATTGCAATACTTGGGACAACTTCAAAACATTTCCAAATGTAAATAATACAACGAAAATACTTCAAAAATGTTACTAGGGCTTGGAAGGGTTGAAGAGGCCTATCATGAAACCCTAGGCAAGAAACCTCACCGGTCTTTAAGTTAATATTACTAAAAATAAAATTAGATTGATGAAACCACTTTCAAAACACTCAAAAATTGATTAGACAACCCTCACAAGAAAAGAATAAGAGAGCCACTAGCCTTTAAGATATTCAATGTGGCATGTTTTCCAAGAAAATGAGTCTAGAATCAAAATATATCCATCAAATTTAATCTCGACATAAAATCAAAGAAATTCATTAGTTTATTTTTTATCTTTGATGTTAGATTTTTCTAGTTTTTACATTTTTCTTTTTTTTAGGTATTTTTTAATAACAAAAAAAAAAAATTGGTTGGTCATTAGATTAGGATTTGAGTGCATTATCTCTAGTAAGGCTATTGGGGTCAAATTGATGCCCCTCTTAAGTTGGTCAATCCTCAAATTTATTTTTCCTCAAAGAATATCAACCCCGCATATAGATGGACAAACAGAGAGGGTCAACAAGATTTTGAGGGCATGTTGAGAATGTATGTCATGCACCAACATAGGATGTGAGAGGAGTATCTTCCAATAGTTGAGTTTGCTTACAACAATGGTTATCAGGAGTCACTGAGGATGAGTCTATTTGAGTCACTTTATGGGCAGAGTTGTAATACTCCCATAAGATGGAGTGATCTAATAAACAAGGTACTGACAGGACCAAACATGTTGGCAGATATGGGACAAGAAATTTAGGTTATCAAGAAGAATATAAAGGTATCATAGCATAGGACAGATACAAGAGTTATGTAGATTAGCACATGGCATTTAAGGAGTTTCAGGTTGGGGAAAATGTGTACTTGTGCATTAATCCCAAGAAGAGATCCTTGAGGATTGGGTCATGTGCCAAGTTGGCACCTTGGTATTGTGGGCCTTTGGAGATCCTTAAGAGGATTGGACCAGTGGCCTATAGAATTGCACTGTTGTCGAAAATGAAAGTTTGTAATGTTTTCCATGCGTCATTGATTAAAAGATATGTGAAATATGTTGATCATGTGATTGATTGGTCTATATTGCAGGTGGACCCAGAAGGAGAATTCCAGCCAAAACCTCTGTGCAAATTGTAGTGGAAACAACTCATGCTCCAGAAATGAGCAATCGAGTAAGTTAAAGAGTAGTGGAAGTACTTTGCGCCCGATGAAGCTACATGGGAGATGACTGATTAGATGCAGGTTATGTATCCTTCATTGTTTTTCGGTTGAGGAAAATGAGTTTTGGTATATGCACATATTTATGTATGGTTGTTGTTGAAAAATGTAGCAAGAAATTCTTAATTTTATTTTGCCTTGATTAAATTGAGAAAATTCGAATTTCCACATTAGCAGATGACTTGGATGTAGTTCGCTTGTGTGACATGGATTGTGTCACCCAATTTACTCAATAAATTAGAGTTAGAGGAGTTAGAGTTAAATTAATCATGTGTGATTGCTAATTTGTAGCAATAAAAGTCAGTTATGTCAAGTTGTTTTCAGTTAAACTAGTTCCAATTGTTCGATGAACTAGTGGAAGGTTAGTTGTACATTGGGACTTCAATCAAAGTTAGTGGTCATCCAATTAACTGATCAATCAACCCAAAATAGCTAGTGTATGCAAAGAATTTGAGTTCCCCAACTGGAGTGGAGATTCCAAGGTAGTGTAACATCAGTTGTAGACCAGTCTTGAGTGTACAGGTGTTGCATGCAGTCAGATGGTCAACCTTGGGAATTGTGCAATCCATTTTGGAGAAATTCCTAAATAATAGGGGCATAATTTCTCAAGGAATTGCGCAAGGAAATAAGGGCTCAAGCAGAGGAATAAATTGACTAAGTTCATGTCATTGCTTAATAGTGAGTAGAGAGATATATTATTCACTCGCAGGTTGTGCCCTGTTGAACAAAGGAATTGTAATACATCTCTATTCATCAAATCACTGCAAGTAGGCATTGGGGTTAACTTCTGCAAAGCAGTAGATTAGGTTTGTGTCTTGTCATTTTCATTAAAACTTCATGAGCAGTTGCAAATATACACCATAATTTCTACATGGTATCATAGCAGGATTCACATTAGAGCAGGAATTTTGAAGTTGTTTTTCAGGGATTGAATTTGAAGTTCACTGCAGTAAGATCTCTTTAGAGCTTAGAAGATGGCCTTCAATGGAATGAGGCTAGAGTATGCCTTGGAAGGCAACTCTAATTTCATCGCATGGAAGGATTGCATGGAGGCGGTATTGGATGACAATGGATCGCTAGAATACATCAAGACAAATGTTGCAAAACCACAATAATTTGATGCCCAAAACCTTTCTCAATGGAAGACAGATTTAGCCAAGGAGAGGAGAATAATATTGGAGGGAGTACAAGATCACATTGTCTCAAATCTCCATGGAAAAGAAACTTCATTAGCAATGTGGAAAGCACTAACATAATTTTTTGAGAATAATAGTGACCATAGGAAGCTAGCACTCAAGGATAAACTTCGAAGTATCAAGACGCAAAAGAATGACATTATTCCGCAATATTTGAGCAGGTTCACACATTGTCATGATGAAATTTGTGGGTTTGGTTTTAATGTTCTAGAAGATCACTTGGTAAGCCCAACCCTTCTAGGCCTACCCAAGAGTTGGAATAACTACCAAGATTTGATGTACAGGAGGGAGAAGCTACAAAATTGGGAACACTTATGGTCTGATTTGGTATAGGAGGAAATAAGGTGGAATACCAGAGATGGGACTCTATCTAAGGGTGAGGATGAAGGAACTTTGCATTGGTTGGAAAGGGAATGAAGGGAAAAGGGAAGAAATCTCAAACCAAACCAAAGTCCAACCAAGGGGGCAAGAAGAAAGATTTATTGAAAGTTAAATTCTTCCATTGTCATGAATTTGGGCACTATGCCATGAAGTGCCCATAGAAAAAGACAAGAAAGAAGACCTTAGGAGGAGTAGCAAGTGAAGCTTTGGCTTCATAGTTCGAGGTTGAATTAACCCTCATCACGTGCATGGGTAGCACAATGATGGAGAGCATGTGGTACTTGGACTCAAGTGAATTATTCCACATGATAGGGTGTAGAGATATTTTCAGTGACCTAGAGGAGAAAGATTTACAGATGCACATTGAGCTCAGGAATGATGGAAGGTGCAACGCGACTAGGGTTGGTACAGTCACCTTTCAGAGGGAGTTAGGCTTCCCTCTCAGGATCAAGGATGTCATGTTCATTCTGGGCCTAAAGAAAAATCTTATATTTTTTGTAGTTTTGGAAGACCGTGGTTATGATGTTATGTTCATCAAAGGAAAATCATTCCTGGGACATATGGCCACGGGACAGGTGAAGCAGATTAGGGTTCATGTGATGAACATGTATAAGCTAGATGTGGAAGACTGTGTTGCATTAAGCATAAAGGCGGAGAAGGTGCAAAGTCGTGATGCCGATTAACTTTGGCACAGAATACTTGGCCATTTTCATCATGACACCCTGAAGATTATGTAGCAAATAACCACACACCTCCCCAAAGGAGCATGTGAGCAACAGGATGTATGCAAAGGATGTACTTTGGGAAGTACACAAAATCCACATTTCATGACCGTCACAACAAATCACATGCAGTATTGGAAAGGATTCACTCTGATGTTTGTGGACCTTTCTCATCAACCTCCATTGCCAAACACAAATATTTTGTCATTTTTATTGATGACTTCTCAAGGAAGTGTTGGATCTTCTTCATGCAAAAGAAAGATGAGACATTCTCAAAGTTCGTAGAATTCAAGGCATTGGTTGAGAATGAAACTGGCAAGAAAGTGAAGGCTCTCAGGAGTGATAATGGAGGTGATTAGGTTTCGAATGAATTCTAGAATTTATGTGTGAAAGAAGGCATTCGAAGAAAGCTAACAACACCCCACAACCCACAACAGAATGCGGTGGCTGAGATAAATATTTGTAGCATTATGGGTGCTATGAGGGATATGTTGTATGACCAAGGCCTACCACTACATTTGTGGGTAGAGGCATGCAACACAGTAGTCTACTTGCAGAAATAGAGTTCTCATCGGATTCTTGGCATGATTACACCAGAGAAGGATTTCTCGGGGAGAAAATCGGATGTGTTGCAAATCAGGAATTTTAGAGCCTCTGTTTACTATCATGTCTCCAAATAATCAAGGAAAAATCTTCAGCTGACAACAGGGTTGGGGGTATTCATGGGCTACACATAAACTCCCCACAACTACCGTGTCTACTTGCCATCCCTTAGAATGACAATTGTGTGAAGGGATGTAAAATTTGATGAGGAGAAAGTGATGTGGTTCTATCTTGATAGGGAGCTCAAAATCCCACCAGAAGAGGAGGTTTTAGATCCCAAGGATGAACCTCAGGAAGTTGTGGAGAAACCACAAATTGAGGATCAGAGAGTGGAGACAACCACTCAAGTAGAACCATCTAGAGAGCGCAGAAAAAGAACCAGGGAAGCTGAGAGACTTGTGCAGAATGCGAAGGAGAATGTGGGTGGTCCTTCAAATCAGTACAGGTAGAGAAGGTCACCTGATCAGTACACTAGCTACATGGCTCTAATGATTGAGCTTGTAGAGACTGAGTCGTCCTCTTTCGAGGAAGCAGTATAAAAACTTGTATGGGTTAATGCAATGGTGGAGGAATACAAATCCATTGTAAAGAAAAATGTTTGGGAAGTGGTCACAAGACTAGCAGATAAATCAGTTGTGGGTTTGAGATGGATATTCAAGGTGAAGCAGGCAACATACAGAATCATAGAGAAGTATACTGTCAAATTTGTGGCCAAGGGGTATTCTTGAGTTGAGGGAATTGACCATGAGGAGAACTTTTCTCCTGTAGCAAGGTACACATCCAATAGATCAGTTCTTTTTCTGGTTGTGCGGATGGGGTGGAAGATCCATCAGATGGATGTAAAAACAAAATTTATCAATGGGGTTATTGAGGAGGAGGTGTACATTAAGCAACCACAATTTTTTGAGACATTTCATCAGGAGTATCATGTGTGGACTCAAGTGAAAATTGTATGGTCTCAAACAAGCACCCTGTGCTTGGTACACTGGATCGATAGTTATCTTGGTACACTGGGATCGATAGCTATCTCACCGGTTTGGGCTTCACCAAAAGTGAAGCAGATGCAAACCTCTATCACATCTTAGTAGAAGGTAAATTGCTTATTATTGTCGTATACATTGATGATTTAATTTTAACTAGTGATGAGAAATTGATCAGATCTTGCAAGGAGGACCTTGTAAGGGATTTTGAAATGAAAGACATGGGTATCATGTACTACTTCCTCATGTTGGAAGTATGGCAAGGTGATGGGGAATTGTTTGTCTCTCAAGGAAAGTATGCAAATGAGATACTACAGAAGTTCTGCATGGAAAGTTTCAAACCCATGGAAATGCCTCTAGCAACCAAATGGAGGAAGGAGGATGCCACTTCAGGTGAGGAAGTGGATGTTACCATTTATTGACAGTTAGTGGGTTCACTCATGTATCTTATGAACACATGACCAGATATGTTCTATGCAGTCAAGCAATTGAGCCAAGCTATGTTTAGGCCAACCAAATTATTTTGGAAGGTAGCTAAGCATGGTTTACGGCACCTTAGAGGCACTACCAAGTTTTGACTATGGTACAAATGGCCAGAGGGATTGAAGTTGTGTGGCTTCACAGATGCAGATTGGGTAGGGAGTCCATTAGATAAAAAGAGTGCGTCAGGTGGAATTTTTAGTGTTGGCTCCACAGTTGTTTCCTGGTACAGTAGGAGGCAAATATTCGTGGCGCTCAACTCATCAGAAGTAGAATACATGGCTACAAGTCAAGCAGCATGTGAGGCGATCTGGATGAGAAAGATACTTGTTGGATTGTTTCGTTAGATGATGGATCCAACTGTGATCTACTATGATAATCAAAGTTGCATCAAACTCTATGAAAATCTTATTTTTCATGTTCGATCGAAGCCAATAGATATCTGGTATCAACATTTATGGGACTATGTGCAGAGGCAGATAAATGTTGCTTCAGTACATTTCGACAAAGGAACATGATGTTGGCATTTGACAAAGGCCTTATCAAGAGGGGAGCTCAGGTTCCAACAGATGTAGGATAAGGGTGGGGTATAATACCTTTCTTGTTGAGAGGGAGTGTCAAAAAATGCAGCAAGAAATTCTCAATTTGATTTTGTCTTGATTAAATTGAGAAAATTCGAATTTCCACATTAATAGACAACTTGGATGCAGTTAATTTGTGTGACATGGGTTGTGTCACCCAGTTTACTCAGTAAATTTGAGTTGGAGGAGTTAGAGTTTAGTAAAGCATGTGTGATTACTAATTTGTAGCAATCAAAGTATCTCAAGTTGTTTTTTAGTTCCAACTGTTGGAGGAACTAGTGGAAGGTTAGTTGTGCAGTGGGACTTCAATCAATCTCAGTGATCATCTAGTTAACTGATAAATCAACCCAAAATAGCTAGTTCATGCAAAGAATTTGAGTTCCCCGACTATGGTGTATATTCCAAGGCAATGTAACATTAGTTGTAGACTAGCCTTGAATGTACATGTGTTCCATGTAGTTAGATGGTCAACCTTGGGAATTGTGCAATCCATTTTGGAGAAATTTCTAAATAACAAGGTCCTAATTTCTCAAGGAATTGAGCAAGGATATAAAGGCTCAAGCAGAGGTAGAAATTAATTAAGTGTGGGTCAGAGCTTCTCAGTGAGCAGAGAGATAGGTTATTTATTCACAAGTTGTGCTCAGTTGAGCAAAGAAATTGTAATACATTTCTATCCATCATATTAATGAAAGAAAGCATTGGGGTTTTTAGTAGACTACTTTCCTTAGGAAAAATATTATGTGCATGTGTGTTATTTCTTATTGCATGTCTGAAATTTTTGTTCTAAATTGTGAATTAACTTCCATAGAGTAGTAGAGTAGGTTTGTGCCTTGTGATTTTGGTTAAAACTTCATGAGAAGTTGCAAGTCTACACCATAATTTCTACATTTGTTATTGTAAATACCGCAACGAGTTGTATTATAAATCTCAAATAAGCAATATGGTTTTCATGTTGTCATGTTGGTTTTACTTTTCATTGGATTGTTCATTGTAAATACTGCATCGAGCTAAGTTATAAAGCTCCATGGGAAGTATGTTTTGGTTTTTAGTGGTCTTGTTGGCTATAGGTGTCATAAAACATTGAGTACGGTTTTCCCCTAAAGGGGGGGGTATGTAACAACCCCGGGTTAAAAGTTCATGTAATAAATTTTTATAAAGGCAAGAATAAGACCAAGGTCATGGGATACGTATTCCAAGATGAATGTTGGGCAAAACATCGTAGTGGGTGTTCATTTGGTTTACTATGGCTAAGGAAATTGACAAAGGCTTTGAAAAGGCAAAGAGGCATTAATTGGCATTTTATTTATGAAAATAAAGTAAATTAGGAGAAAAGGGAGATAAAAGGTCACAAGTTTGTATGAGAGTAAAATTGAAGGAAAAATTAAGAAAATAGAGACCTTAATAATAACAAGTCTTCTGAGGATCAATTCACAGCCTTTTGATAGTTTTGGGTTGGAGTTATCTCTATTCTCTCATACTCTTACACACTTAGAGCATTCTTGGAGCACTCTAGCATTGGAGAAAGGAAGGACAAGGGAAGCAAAGGACAAGCAAGGAAAAGTTGGATCAAGGAGCTTCAACATGAATACTTGTAGGTAATAGGTTGCATGTGTGATTTCCTAGTTTGTTTGTGAATGCATGGCATATGCATGTGTGTATTGGTTCTCTTGTTGTCATTGTCATAGGTTTTGTTAGGCGTGACAGTGGTTTCAACCTTGCCTTGCCATTTCTGGATAGCCATGGTGTGATGGGGTTATTTTATTTGGTTGAGCTTTTGATTGTCGGATGGTTTTGGAACCGGGTGGGGTGGTCTCAAGAAAATTCCCAAAGGGCCTAGGAATCCCTTTACCAGTTTTGGCAGGATTACAGTAAAGCTTGAGAGTGGAGACAAGAAAATTCCTCAAGGTATTGGTGAAGAATTTCTTAGGCATCCAATATTGTTTTGGGCCTAGTGATTCCTTGATCGATTTTGGAGGGATTGCAGTAAAGCCTGAGGGTGGAGGTGGTTTAATCTTGGGGAAGCCCTGGTTATTTATGTTCTTGTTTTGGGCCTAGTGATTCCTTGACCGTCTTTGGCGGGATTGTGGTAAAGCCTTAGGGTGGACATGGTTTAATCTCCAGGAAGGCCTAATTGTTCTTTTCTTGAGTCCCACATTCATGCTTGGAATATGGCATAGGGTTGATTAGCTGAAAGAAATATTTAGTTCAGCTCAATCTATGGTCGGGTGGTACGTGGAAGTCTCTGACTTAGCTGGCATTTGGATATGTTAATAAGAGCTCTTTTCCTCTTGTATTTCACGAGTACTTTACTTGTTATTATGTGCGTCTCATTTTTTTCTCTAATGGTTATTATTCTATTTATATGTTGGTTATACGCATGGTTCCATAATAAATTCTAGTTATGGCTCTTAATATGCTTGATTTGTTGAGGAATGGTTAATGAATGCATGAGCTCACAAATGTTATTGAAGCTATTATGAGAGGGCATTATAGCTTCTTGACGGTTTTCAGATAAGTATCATACCCCTGTGTTCAAATATGCATTCATGACTTGTAGATTACATGTTCTCAATATGTTTGACCAAATGGCTATCATGTTCTAAGCAGTCTAGGTCAAGTTCTACCTTCAAATTTGTATCTATAGCATTGTTGTCATGTTATTATTGAATCTGAGAAGTTACGGGAAGTTCTTAGCAATGGTCTGGAGGTTGACATGGAATTTAGGCTCAGAGTCTAGGATTGCATGCTCCTAACTGAAAAGTTTGGGTTGCAACTACATGGATGTAAGCGTGTGCATGCGGTTGGAGACTCCCAATCGCATTGGAGGCCTTGTTGTGGGTGTAGTTCAGGGCCCATGGCAGGGGAGGGGTCCAACTCAGGGTTTGGCCACCTGGGATGGTTTCTCAACCCCTGAGTGTCTTGTAGCCTCTGTAGGATGTTGTGAAAGGTTAGTTGGTCGTCAATAGTTGACCCTACTTCCTTAATGGGACCTAGAAGGTTTGGTCATGTCATAGTAGCTCTATGTATCATGCTTATTGTGGCAGACCAATGAAAGTGGATAAATTTGGGAGAGGTGGTTACATAAATTTTGCTTTCTCTATTGTTAAAGGTCTTTTGTCATATATATACTACTTGGATTTACAATTTTTTTTTCTTTCAATTTTATATATATCATTATTACTTGCATTGTCATTTGCTAATAATTAATAAGTCTACAATAATTTTTTGTAACTCTAAAATAATATTACACTCTGAACATAAATTTTAATACCATGGTTTATAATACCGCATGCTCAAAAACCATAACTTATTTCATATCCAAAATATTTTATAACAATATGACAAGATTCATAACCATGGATATTCACCCCCGCTTTACCGTGGATATTATTAACTTGTAAAAATTAAGCTTTATTACAATACCATGGGCTAACTCCATGGCTTATCAAAACAACATACCCGAAAAAGCATAACTTATTTTACAATCAAAATATTGTATAACAATACAAAAATATTATTAACCATGGATATTCATCCTCACTTTACCATGGAGATTATTAACTTGTAAATAGGCTTTGTTACAATACCATGGGCCAATACCATGGCTTATCAATACCACATGCCCAAAAAACATAACTTATTTCACAATCAAAATATTTTATAACAATATAACAAGATTTTTAATCATGGATATTCACCCCCACTTTGCCATTGATATTATGAACTTGTGAATAGGCTTTGTTATAATAGCATGGGATAATACCATGGCTTATCAATACCACATGCCAAAAAATGATAACTTATTTCAAAATCAAAATATTTTACAACAATATGATTCTTAATCATGGATATTCACCCCCACTTTACCATGGATATCATTAACTTGTAAATAGGCTTTGTTACAATACCATGGCTTATTAATACCACATGCCCAAAAAACATAACTTATTTCACAATAAAAATATTTTATTTTAATTTAATTTTATAATATTTTTTAATTGAAGCTAAAAGGAAAAATGTTATAATTAGCTTTGAGATATATCTAAACCCTCTATCCTCACAACTACTAAAAATATTCCTATAGAAATTA
>APFE031642839.1:16930-33564 GCA_000404065.3 Pinus taeda
AGAGGATGAGAGAGAGAAGGAGAGAGGGAGGGAGAGAGAGAGATGGAATTGGAGGGTGAGAGAGAGGGAGGAAAGAACAAATACATAGAGAGATAGAAGTTGAGAAAGAGAGGGATTGACAAGGGAGAGATGGAGAGAGAGTGAGGGAGAGAGGACAGGAGGGAAGAGAGAAAAGAGGATGGGAGAGAGAGGGAGAGAAGGGCAAGAAAGAGAGAGGGAGGCATAGATATAGAGGGGAGAGGAAGGGAGATAATGATAGAGTTGGAGGGAAGAGAGAGAGTGTGTGTGATTGGGGGGGGGGAGACAAAGGGAGGTGGGAGAGAAAGGGAGAGATAAGAGTCAAGAGAGAGAAGGAGAGAGAGATGGAGTTAGAGGGGGAGAGGGAGAGAGTCATTAGGGAGCGATTGAGAGAGAGTGAAGGAGAGAGGAGAGCAGGAGGGAAGAGAGAGAGAAGGAGAGAGAGAAGAGAAGGGGAAGAGAGAGAGTGACAGAGAGAGAGAGTACGTTTGGGGGGTGAGATAGAGAGAGGGAATCAGAAAGAGATACACAGATACAGATATATATATTATATAGTATTATATAACCAACCTAGATCCATCTTAACTCGGATCTATCAAGCACCAAGAGGGATCAAATCTCTCAAGGTCCAAACCTTTCTTCATTTTTTGCACTCAAAGAAGAGGTTTTCACTTCGAGAGATTAGATCCCTCTCAGCACTTGATAGGTCGGGTTAAGATGGATCTACGCTGGTTTAAGACTACATAGATTTGAGTATAGAGATATTTTTACTTTCATTATATAAAATATCAATACATTAAGAAATTTTATGGCTATATATTTATCAAGAAACATGTCAATTTTTTTTCTTTGTTTTTTGGTGTGAGTTGTTCTGTAATGTTGGATGTGTCTAGCAATGGTGGAAAGTATGGCCGAGGGCGGTCTACATTGAACACTAGGTGTAGACCAAGGAAAGGTGGAAGGTTGAGCTTGAAGGCATTCTCCCCTAAAACCTTGGTGATGGTGTATGGCCCATATCAGAGCGGGCGAAGTTTGCAATGGGGTCCAGCGAGGCGCTCCTTCTACAAATGTAGACAAACTTTGTCGCCCACTGGGAACTGGTGTAGCACCCAATGCTAATCATGGCATTTCTTTTACTTAGCATTGGCTTTGTCCAATATATCATGGATATGTTAGCGGATGTGTTGAATGCACTCAATGAAGTTGTTAGCCTTGTCGACTTCAGACTGGACGTGAGCCGAATCTGCTTGAGTGGCTACAAATGGTATGGCCACATCAATGGGACATAATCGTTGAAATCATTATAATGTCCTTCTCATGCCCAAAATGGTGCACCCAAACACAATGAGGACATCAATAATATTCATGTCTCAAGCTTAGTCTCAAATTTTTATACCCACTACAAGTCTTCAACCTTTCACATATTGGACAACTAGTCTGGCAATACCTCTTTTCAAGAGTGGTGATGTCAATAATCCCTCCAATTATAGGACCATAATGATAAAACCCTTGTTTGAAAAGTTATTTGGAAGCATGTTAGAAAATAAATCTAGCAAGTGGGC
The DNA here is from genome assembly GCA_000404065.3 of Pinus taeda. Taxonomy (NCBI): domain Eukaryota; kingdom Viridiplantae; phylum Streptophyta; class Pinopsida; order Pinales; family Pinaceae; genus Pinus; species Pinus taeda. The sequence continues at coordinate 18,511 of APFE031642839.1, forward strand.
AGAAGAAAGAGATAAACATGCTAAATGGAAAGCAGGTTTTAGACCTAAACACTCCACAATTGATCATCATATAACTTTAAGGCACATCATTGAAAAAGTTTGAGAGAAAAAGGAAGAAGCGTTTTGTTGCTTTGTTGATTTCAGAAAATCCTTTGACACGGTTTCTAGAGATAAGATTTGGCACAAAATGGAGGAACTCAGGGTTCCCAAGAATTTGAGAGAAGTTGTGCATATGTTGTAAGAAGAGGTGAAAGTCAAAATTAGAACTTCAGCAGGCATTTTTGAAAGTTTTAGCAGTGATATTGGGGTCAAGCAAGGTTGCCCATTGTATCCTACCCTTTTTGGTTTATATATCAATGATCTGAATTGGATCCATAAAAGACTGTCAAAGAACCATGACTATATCAGGTTGGGACAAATCTCTAAGAATTCAAAACCGTGATCAAAAGCACCCCTGAACCAGTAGCAATGGCAGCCAGTGTCGAACGACGAGGACCTTAGTCAAAGCGCGCTGACCGAGGTCCATGGAGACTGCGCAAGAGGTAGAATTAGCCCCTGGGAGCCCCGTATCGGGAAAATAAGGAGGTTTTTGATGCGCTGGGCAAACAGGGCCAAAGTGGGGGAAGCCCAAGCACTTGGTCGCGTTGGGAACCGGAGAACTGTGGGAAAAAAGGCAAAAGCGCTAAATGTACAAAGGCGGGACCCGCACTCTAGAAACCGGTGGTATTGAAAGGAGCACCCTCAAACGGTAAATGGTTTTGGATGAGAGCGGAGTGATCCCAGACATTGATCGACGCATGGCAAGCAGAGGTGAGAGAAAACCACCGTTGATCGCGCGTTACCGGTCGAGCAAGTCAACCGTGTGGGACATGCGTATGGCGTTGGATCTGGAGGACCCAGATTGGATGGCTGAGATCAAAACTGATGGAGGAATCGGAATCGAAGAAGGAATATGCTATGTTTTAGAATGATTTGGAATCTGTTTGACCCCCACGGTGGAGGAAAGACTTCATCCACAATGTAACTGAAGAAATGAATCGACGAAGCAGGCTGGCACCGTTTAGAGGAGGACACGTGGCCACTTCCTGAGCATTCATGATGACGCCAAACAGGGAACTCCAAGCGCAGCTGCAAAAGGTGAATCAATAGAGGCGAAAGAGGAACTAAACATGCTTGGAACAGAATGGCTAAAAGCCATGAATAGCGAAAAGAAAAAAAAAAAAAAAAAAAATCAGAGAATAGTCGGAGAAACAAGGAAAGACAAAAATCCCGAGAGAGGATGGAATACACAGAGAAAGAAGACAGTAAAGCAAAAGCAGAAAGAGACAGAGGGTCGAGCTAACTAGAGGTAGCGTTGAGCACCAGAGAGCTTGAAAGGTTCAAGCCATCCCATAGAGGATCTGTCCGGGCTGAGCACCACACTAGGCTCTAGTCACTGTAGACCAGAGGGTCACAGAGCTGGTAGGAAGAAGAAGAGTCTGTGTACTCCAGTGGCTTGGGGAATCCAAGAACCACCCTGCCAAGCAAAAAACTGCTTCAGGATAACTCACATTGAGTCCCTGTATTGTAATTCTCTGCTTAAAGGCATAATAAAACAAGGCCACCACTGAAAGCTGGACCGGAAACATAGCCCTGGAGAATAGGGTGAACTCCTTATTAAAAATTCTTGTGTATTTGTGTTTGCTTACTGTATTTCTCTACTGTCTTTCCATTTTATTGTTGTGCATTGGCAATCTGATCAATCCGTTGCTTCAATAACACAGAACACACACCAGCACATGAGTCTGTAATACTTTTGTTTAATAAATCTTTACCGATGTCACTCATAGGGTGAATATCAGATCAAGTGGTATTAGAGCTCTAGGCTGTAAGGTTAGACAAGGTTGTGTTGGTTTAGCTTTGAATGCTCACAAGATCAAATCTCAAATTAGGAGAAGGAGAGTTGGTCGAAACTAATCCTGAAATTGGGAGAGTCTATTCTCAGAAGACGATGTCAGAGGAAGGTTCTATGGGGCCAGACCCTCAATTCTTGGAGAGTTTCCTAGCTATTAAGTCTATGGTAGAAGAAATGTATAGGGACTTTAGAAAGCATAAGGATGAAGATTCATTAGGCTCCAAACAAGACAAAGAAGAAGATGAGTCTCATTCCCATGACCACTCAAAAGGAAAAGGGAAAGAGGAAAGCTTTCTAACACCTCCTAATAGCCCTGTGCATAATAAGAAAGCATCTTTGATTAAGCTAGATGTTAAATTTGATTTTCCTATATATGATGGAGATTTGAATGCTGAAAAGTTGGACAATTGGATTAGACAAATTGATCTGTATTGCAGAGTGCAGAACATCAACTCAGACAAGAGTAAAATTCAGCTGGCAAGCCTACGCCTAGGAGGAACTGCCTTGGTTTGGTGGGAAGGCAGAACCCAAGCTGATATGAAGAAACATGGCAAGACCACCTATGTCTGGAGTGAATTTTTTTTTGCAATCAAGAAGCAGTTCTATCCATTGGACTACATGCAACAAGCCATGATGAGTTGGAAAACTCTTCGGTAGTTGAAAGGGCAAAGTCTGCAAGGGTATACTCAAGAGTTCAGAAAGAGAGCATTGATGTTGGGTATCTCATTAGACTCACCAGAGACTCTTTTGAAGTACATTGGTGGTCTACACAGCTACATGAGGCATACCATCCTCATGTTTAATCCCACTGTATAGATGAGGTATCTGTACAAGCTACTCAATTAGAAGCTAAGGAAAAAACGGATCCAGAGTTGGCGGGACCAATCAACCCACTGTAGAAAGAGAAAGGAGAAAAGAAAGCAGAAGTGGAAAGCAAGGAAGGCTAACACTGCACAGAAAGGCAAAGCTTCATGCACTCACTGTAAAAAGGAGGGGCATGATGATGAGCACTGTTGGATTATGCATCCAGAGCTTAGACCTAAGAAGTCCGAGGGCAAGAAGAAGAAGACTACTTCAGCTATTCAGAAAGATTTGGGGTCAGGCTGGGAGATGAAATAATCATTGCAGCTACAGGTATAAAGGTAAGAATTCTAAAGCATCTAGTAATTCTGCTCAAACTATTATTGATGAAGAACATGAGAGAAAAAGACATGAGCTTTTCCATATTTGAGTTATTTCCAAACATCAAAAGATTGATACTTTGTTGATAGTGGCTCACAAGTAAATTTGATTTATGAAGCAATTGTAAAGAAATTTGGATTAGCAACTACACCTCACAAGAAACCATACCCATTAGGATGGTTGAATGATAAAGCACAACTACAAGTGACTAGACAGTGCAAACTCAAGTGTTCTTTTAGGTCAGCATTTGTAGATGAGGTTGAGTTAGACATAATTCCTTTGGATATATTTGGAATTGTTTTAGGAAGTCCTTACTTGTATGATAGAAAGGTTATTTTCTATAGAGCTGAGAACAAGTATCTACTTGTTAAAGATGGAATCGAATACTTTGTAAGAGCTCACAAGCTCAAGAATAATTATACTCTCATAAATTCTAGGCAGATGAAAAGAATGATAAATTCATGCAAACAATTTTTACTAATGGTTGTAAAGGAAAATAATAGAACCAATGTATTTGAGGGCTATAATTTTCAGCAGCGAGCTGATATAGAAAAGATTGTTTCAGAGTATGATGTCCTGTTTTAGGAACCTAAAGGTTTGCCACCCAAAAAGGAAATAGTACATGATATTATTTTGCAGCAAGATGTTCCATTGCCTACCATTGGGATGTAAAAATTGTCTTCTTTAGAGAATGCTGAAATCAAGAAGCAGGTGCAGGAGTTGCTCAAGAAAGGGTTCATCAGGCCTAGCACATCACCATGTGGGTCACCAATCGTTTTGGTGAGAAAGAAAGATGGCTCGTGGAGAATGTGCATTGACTACCGAGCACTAAATAAGATAGCAATCAAAAATCATTATCCCCTTCCTCACATAGATGATCTTTTAGATCAATTGAAGGAAGTTGTTTATTTCACCAAGCTGGATTTGCACAGTGGATACCATCAGGTCATAGTTGCAGAGCAAGATGCATGGAAGACTGCTTTCAAAACAAAGCAAGGATTGTATGAGTGGTTGGTATGCCTTTTGGCTTGACCAATGCTCTTGCTACTTTCATGAGATTAATGAATGAAGTACTCAGAACTTTTCTTGATGATTTTGTTATTGTGTATCTGGATGACATTCTGATTTTTAGTAAAATGTGGGAAGAAAACTTAAAGCATGTTAAGCAGACATTAGATGTTTTGAAAAGAGAAAAACTTTATGTTAAACTCTCAAAATGTGAAATTGGCAAAACATCTCTAAATTATTTGGGTCATATAGTAGGGGGTGGTGAATTGAACTGGCCTAAACCCAAGTCTGCTACAGAAGTGAGAAGCTTCTTAGGAGCAGCACAATATTGGAGGAAGTTCATTTCAAAATTTTTCTCAATTGCAGCTCCCATACATGCTTTGACAGGAATGAACAAGGTGTTTTAGTGGGGAGGAAAACATCAGAAAGCCTTTGACATCTTGAAAGAAAATATTGGTACAACACTTGTACTAGCACTACCAGATCTACAAAGACCATTTGAAATCCAAACAGATGCTAGTGACTATGCCATGGGAGCAGTGTTGACACAACACGGTAAACCCATATGTTATCATTCTGAGACTTTTAATCCTACAGTAGTAAACTATCCTACATATGATAAATAATTGTATGCATTAGTTTAGAGTGTGAAAAAGTGGAAAGATTACTTAATGGGCAAAGAGGCAGTAATACATACTGATCATCAACGACTTCAATAGCTACACTCCCAAACTAAGTTGCAGCAATCAAGACATTATAGATGGATGGGTTTTCTACAACAGTTTCATCTAGTCATCAGATATAAAAAGGGCATACACAACAAGGTTGCAAACATGTTATCTAGACCCATTATAAATGCATCTACCATACTTAAGCATAATTTTGTACTACATGAAAGCTATATAGAACAATATGCTCAGGATATGGACTTTAAAGATGTATATGAAACTTTGAGTCAAGGAAGAAAGGTATAAGAATTGGACTATCATGTGAAGGACCAACTCTTATACTATTGTGAGAAAATCTACATTCTACAAACATAGAGAGTAAAGATAATTAGAGAGGCACACACTTCTCTGATATCAGGTCACTTCGGGGTAAGTAAAACAGTTGCACAGCTGCAAAGATTTTTTTATTGGCCGAAAATGAATGAGACGGTTTCTAGATATGTAAGAGGGTGCACTATGTGTGTTAAAAGCAAGCCCAGCAATAGAAAACTAGGCTTGTACACTCCTTTACCAGTTCCTTCTCACCCTTGGGAAAGTGTTTCCATGGATTTTGTTGGAGGACTACCTAAATCTAGGAAAGGTCATGATTATCTATATGTGGTTGTGGATAGGTTCAGCAAAATGTGTATTTTGATACCTTGTAATAAACAGATTACAGCTAAACAAACTACAAAATTATTCTTTGAACATGTATGGGTTCATTTTGGATTACCCACTTCTACTGTATCTGATTGAGACACCTGATTTGTGGGGAAATTTTGGTCAAGTCTGTGGGAACTTATGGACACCCAACTGAAGAGAAGCACAACTTTTCATCCACAACCCGATGGCTAGACAGAAGTAGTTAACAGGACAGTGATCCAGTTACTCAGGGGATATTGCAGCAAACATACTAAGCTTTGGGATGAACATTTGTGTTATGTGCAGCATGCTTACAATAGAGCCAAACACTCTTCTACACAAAGATCTCTTTTTGAGACCTGTTTTGGTTTCATACCAAGGTCCCCTTTGGATTTTGTCTTTGGTAAAGGTACCATGGTTGATGGACACAGTGATGTGGACAAGGCAACCAGGTTCATTGAACAGAACCAGGGGATCCACCAGGCAGTACAGGAACAACTAGAAAAGAGCCAAGCCAAATACAAGGCTAGGCATGACAAGCATTAGATGGAGCATATTTTTCAAGTTGGAGACCAGGTCTGGTTGTATATCAGCAAAGACAAGATGCAAGGTGAAGGTAAAAAGCTAAAGCCTATCAGGTATGGACCTTTTAGGATACTTGAAAAGATTGGTAAAAATGCTTTTCGCCTTGATCTACCAGCTTACATGGACATCTACTCAGTCGTAAATGCAAATTGCTTGAGATTGTTTGAACCTTCAATGATTGAGGATCCTGAAGAGCAAAGTCAATTACCTTCTATTGATGACCTGCTACCTGAATATCTGAATGAGTTGCAGGAAGATACAATCTTGGATAGGAAGGTGAGGACGACACGTAGAGGAGATGTTGAGTACCTCAGAATTGGACTCAAAGGTTCGAAGCCGAGCAGTGCAAAGTGGATTGAAATTGGACAAGTGAGACAACAATATCCTCACTTAGTCGATGCTTGAAAGAAAACCAACTTTTGGTGGTCCAAAAGCTTTTTCAGTGGGAGCGCCGTGATCCAAATTGGATCCATAAAAGACTGTCAAAGAACCATGACTGTATCAGGTTGGGACAAATCTCTAAGAATTCAGAACCATGATCAAAAGCACCCCTGAACCAGTGGCAATGGCAGCCAGCGTGGAACGACGAGGACCTCGGTCAAAGCGCGCTGACCGAGGCCCATGGAGACTGCGTAGGAGGTCAAATTAGCCCCTGGGAGCCTCGGATCGAGCATCGCTGGGAAAACAGGGCCAAAGTGGGGGAAGCCCAAGCACTTGGTCGCGTCGGGAACCGGAGAACTGCGGGCGAAAAGGCAAAAGCGCTAAAAGTACAAAGGCAGGACCTGCGCTCTGGAAACTGGTGGTATTAATCGGGGCGCCCTCAAAAGGTAAACGATTTTGGATGGGAGAAAAGCGATCCCATACATCGATTGACGTGTGGCAAGCGGAGGTGAGAGAAAACCGCCGTTGATCGCGCGTTATCGGTCGAGAAAGTCAACTGCGCGGGACGTGCGTATGGCGTCAGATCTGGAGGCCCCAGATCAGATAGTTGAGATCAAACCTGATGGAGGAAGCGGAATCGACAAAGGAATACACCGCGTTTTAGAAGGATTTGGAATCCGTTTGACAGTCACGGTGGAGGAAAGACTTCATCCACGACGTAACTGAAGAAATGAACCGACGAAGCAGGCTAGCGCTGTTTAGAGGAGGACACGTGGCCACTTCTTGAGCATTCATGCTGATGCCAAACAGGGAACTCCAAGCGTAGCTGCAGAAGGTGAATCGACAGAGGTGGAAGAGGAACTAAACAGGCTTGGAACAGAATGGCTAAAAGCCATGAACAACAAAAAGAAAAAAAAAGCCTGAGAGACGAGGAAAGACCAGAATCCTGAGAGGAGGACGGAATACACAGAGAAAGAAGACAGTAAAGCAAAAGCAGAAAGAGACAGAGGGTCGAGCTAACCAGAGGCAGCGTCGAGCACTAGAGAGCTTGAAAGATTCAAGCCATCCCATAAAGGATCTGTCTGAGCTGAGCACCACATTGGGCTCTAGCCACTATAGACCAGAGGGTCACAGAGCTAGTAGGAAGAAGAAGAGTCTATGTACTCCAGTGGCTTGGGGAATCCAAGAACCACCCTGCCAAGCAAAAACCTGCTTCAGGAGAACTCACATTGAGTCCCTGTATTGTAATTCTCTGCTTAAAGGCACAATAAAACAAGGCCACCACTGAAAGATGGACTAAAGACGTAGCCTTGGAGAATAGGGTGAACTCCTTATTTAAAATTCTTGTGTCTTTGTGTTTGATTACTGTATTTCTCTGTTGTCTTTCCATTTTATTGTCTGTGTATTGGCAATCTGATTGATCCATTGCTTCAATAACACAGAACACACACCAACACATGAGTTTGTAATACCTTTGTTTAATAAATCTTTACTGATGTCACTCATAGGGTGAATATCAGATCAATCGACAAGCTTGAAGAGTGGCTAAATTTTCAAGGGGGTGATGGTATCCATTTGGGCAACTTCATTATAAGGCTTATTTTGTACGCAAATAACCTTATTCTGATCGCTAAATATGCTCGTGGTTTGCAAGAGCACTTACTTTCCCTTGAGCATTTTTTTAGAAGGGTGGGGATGCAAGTCAATATTAGCAAAATGCAAGTAGTGGTTTTCTCTAACAAAAGAAAACATAACCAGCATAAGTTCTACTTTGAATGTAATATTCTGGAAGAAGTTGTGGATTACAAATACCTCGGAATTGACTTCAACAGAAATCTAATTTGAGATGGTTGTAGAAAGAAAAGAACTTTGGGGGGTTGGAAAACATTTTATGCTTTTCAAAATAGGTTTAGAGAGACAGAGTTGTGGGACTGGAAAACCACTCTAACTCTTTTTGGGCTTTTAGTGATTCTGGTGATTCTCTACGATTGTGCAATGTTGGCCAGCGGTACATCCGAGATGTAGTGGAAACAAATTGAGAAAATTCAGAAGTGTTTGATTACAAACAAATTCAAAATTAAAAGTGCACTCCCTTATGTTATCTTGTTAAATGAAACAGAGGTTGCTCCTGTTGAAGCAATTGCTATGGTACAAGTCATAAGGTATTTAAAAAAAATTGAGCAAATGGAAGAGATCAAATGGCCTAAGGTTGTGTTTAATGACATATTGTGCAAAAGAAAGAATACGTGGATGCAGTAAATAAAAAATGGTTTAGTAATGGAGTATTTGCTTGAGCATGTCTCACAAACAGTAAAGAGATAAACAAAATTTGTTATGGATAAGTTCCAAAAACATACTTGGGAGTAGCTAGGGAGAAAAAAGAAATATTATATTGAAGAGTTTAATCCCACTCATGAGTCATCAACAAAAAGCATATATAGGGGCCAATATTTCTTGGAGAGCCAAATATTTTATTCTTCAATTAAGGATTAATTCTCATCAACTCCCTTGTGAAACAGGGTGTTGGAAAAGACCAAAATAAGTGTGGGATGAAAGAGGTTGGAAAAGACCAAAATAAGTGTGGGATGAAAGAGTATGTATTTTTTGCTCTTCGAGAAAAGTGGAAACAGAAAAACATTTCATTTTAGAATGTTGAGTATTCAAAGATAGTAGTGAAAGTTATGCAGATATTATGGCAACTAGCTCTTGGGATAATCTATTCAGCTAAGGTTTTGTCTAGAAGTTGGGAGCCTTTATTATGAGACTTCATAGGAAAAGGGTTCAATACAAGAACCAGATGGAGAAGCAATCTATCTCATACACTATTTTTAGCCTCATGGATATAATTTCATTTCATATGACATTGTTTCTCATTTTCAATTATGAAATAAAAAACCTTTTATGAATTTTCAACTATTTACTCAAAACTAATAAAAAAGATAAACTGATAATCAATATATAACCAAGTTAAGTAACTTTAGTTCCCAAGTTTCCTTTCTAATTTTAACTAAAAAAGTTTCATATTTTTTTTCTTATCCATTAATTATCACATTGAAATGATTAAGAATTTATAGAAAGTTGTGAGTGATTGGAGACTTCCACAGTTTGTCATATTGTTAGTGATTTCTAGAATCATGTTATGTAAAAAGTGTGATCTGTCCAAGGTTTCAAATGGTGACTCCATCTATCACCAGGGACCACAAAGACCCTTATGGGTAAACCATTGCTGGATAACCTTTTTTTGTAGGAACAATAGATGAATGTTGAATTAACAGTCAAAAAATAAATAAGTAATATATGACCAGAATTTTAAGACCAAAAATCATTTGAATTAAATAAATAACCATATTTCCAAAGATTATTTGAATTAAATAAATAACCATAATTATAATTATGATTAGGGTGATTTTTGATTTGGTAATTTTGGCAATTTATAGAACCTTTGAGGAAGTAATAAATCGATTCTCAATATAAAGGGATGAAAATTTTATGACTTTGTCCATGTGAGATTGTGGATCTAGTGCTCAAATGCAGTTGATCCAGCTAGCGCTGGTGCAAGTTGGTTCCTGCGTATGCTCTTCGGAGATGTCCCTCTCTAGTAGAGTTTTCTGTTGTTGCTATAGGTCTATTTTTTGCTTGCGGAAGGGCTTATCATGTTGACAACTATCACAGAGGGTCATGCAACACACACCACAGTTTAAAAACAGACTGCCCAACAGCGAAGATGGGTCTATTTGGTGGAGCTGCTTTGATGGCTTTGGATACTTCTGTTTTCACTGATTTTCCTGATGCTTACTCTCATTGCAAGAGAAGACTATGGATTTGATGATGCGAAGAATTTGAAAGGAAGTATGCATAAGTAATGGCTACATATTATACTCTTGGAGTTGTTCATATGCAGCCTTCAGTTTAAATTTCTGCATATTTTGGAGAATCCGCTGTCAATCTATTCATTCCAAGTCGTATTTTTTTTTTTTTCACAACTTGATATATAAACACGATCCTTGATCTGAAGCTTTGTGATTATATAATTGCAAAGAAGTAATAAAACTCTTCATAATCACAGAGTTGCTCACAATAATCTTGAGTAAAAAGAAACCAAACCTCGAAATGGGATCTCAAAACATGCCATTCATTTTTCATATCTGTTTTCAAACTCGAACTGGATCTCAAAAAATGCAATTCATTTTTCATATCTGTTTTCAAACTCGAAATTGGATCTCAAAAAATGCAATTCATTTTGTCGAATCTGTTCTCAGACAATACAAATCTACCAACCGTCTGAGGGCAAATCGATCAGCTATGAGATCTGGTCTAGACCCAAATGAAAGACAACAAATCTGAATTCCAAAAGTCCTCATTCTTTTCTACTTTGGCTATATATCCACGTTTGGCTACTTTGGCTATATATCCACGTTCAACATTTACGGAGAGAATCTCCAAAATGCATTTTCATCTCAAATAAAAGGTCCAAAAACGCATTAAAAAAGCATTTGCATCTTAAATAAATAAGAAATTGAGAGACATATGATGTTGCTTTTCATTAAAATGGCATAGATTTGCTTTTCTTTTTACTTCATGCCCATCAGTACTCACATTTCAACACAATCATCTCATACCATTTCATACCATTGACTACACCTCTCATGAATCACTACCATGAAGAAAACATCACACAACATATTTCATAGAAAAAATCATATCACATTATATTTCATGCAAAACTAATGGATCACTGCCATGGACAAATCATCATACATTATATTTTATGGAAAATTTAAGATTTAAGAAATTACTATGTTTTTTGAAGGCTCTTAAATTTAATACAATGTTAAGAAATTGAATAAGCTATTAAGGCTATTAAGGCTTTAAACTTTGATACCAAATTGAATAAGCTAAAGGGAAAAAAATGAATTTGATGGAAAATGTATTAAAGTCATTTTCAAAATGAACATAAGTCAATATATACAACATGTATTTGACCACTTATAGATCTTGATGTCAATATATAGAACATGTATTTGACCATCTCTAAATATGGATGTCACTAACAACTCATTAATGGATAATGATAACACATCATTAGTCGATAAGGGTGACAACTCATAAAAATGTGGTCCTGGACTCACCACCTTTAGATGTGGATGTTACTAACAACCCATCAGTGGATAATTATAACACATCATTAGTAGATAAGGATGACAACTAATAAAAATGTGGTGTTAGACTTTGTGATTGTCTAGGAACTAACAATGTAACACACATTTCATAGTTGCCTCAATAAGTTTGTTATAGCTCAGTATTCCAACTATACCAAACACATCATCTACTTAAATCAAGCCAACCCCCCATACTCATTGCACATCATTACAAAGCCTTTGAAATTTAAAAACAAATGCTAACAACTTTAATCAAAAGATCGTTACAACTTAACCATTCTTGAAAACCTATCATCCATCCTCTTTATCATTAAAAAGGTTTAATGCTCCCCTTAATGTCCCCTTCTCTTTTATCATTTCTAATTATATTTGTTAATTTCTACTTAATTATTTGTTTTAATTATTTTTACATTTTTAATGCCATATTTCTCAATTTATTGATAATTTACCCTCTTTTTTGTTTGTGGTGTGAGTTTATCGGAGATTACATCAGACTTGACTTGTGGCTTGAGAAACAACGACCCAGGGGCATCTAAGCCATCAAAATCACTCGGGAGCCATCAAAATCACTCGGGGATCACACCCAGCCTAGGCCACACCAACCCTTAACATGACTAGATTTTTGCCTACAGAATTTCAAAACAATGACCTTCACATCACATAGTGGCTTAACAATAAACCTCATCACCATCTATTTTACACCCCTTGAGCATTAATAATTTACCCTTAAACAAAATATTTATTTTAAAAATATATATATATTATTTTTAAAATATTTTGTTTCATAAAGTAAAATCTATAATTACTTTATATATTTATAATTTTAAAAATTTATAAATTTTCCACAATATATCCGATTTTATTTTAATCCTAATAAACTTATTTATTTTTCTATTAACTTATTGGTGAATATGCTTCATTAACCTATCTCTAACATCATCCACTCTAATATATCTAAACTTTAATCGAACACCATTTATTTATCAAAATTTCTAATTTTAATTAAAGAAATAAATTGTCTTCTCTTATCTTATCTTAGTGTATCATTTTAATTATTATTTTTTTTATTTTCCACATAAATAGTTAACATTTATATTATAAAGAGAGGCTATAAGATTGTTAATCAATTATTACAAAATAGAATTTGGTCTATATGTCGTATTCAAAAAATAAACGATAAAAAGAAGTTACCCATAATTTACAAAAGTTTAAAAAATACATACCACAACCTGCTAAGTACATTTCTTTGCAATTTGTTGTAGTTACATGTAACTCTAAAATACATATTAAAATAGAGAAAACAAGAGAGAAAATGAAATTGTAGCTTCTTATAAACGTTTTCAAACTAATATTTTTTCTCATTCCTTTTATCATGGTCCCAGAAACTTTGCTCTTTGATATATTCATGTAATGGAGATCGAAATGCTTGGGGCAAAGGATGTGAGAATTTCAAGCCCATGATGATTAATGTTCTTAAAATTTCAATCAAATAAGTAGATTGTTGAATTTAATTGATGTTTAAATCAAAGTTAAAATCATCGCATCAATCACGCAATTGTTAAAAATCAAATAACAAAAGCGTTATTTTCACATATACATGGGTAATTGTTCCTTCAAATCAACTTTTAATTCTTTCAAAACCTCCACACGCTACACAAAAACATAGCACTACGCAGATATCAAATCACATTGAACCGAGCAAGGCGACTACCATACAAATGCAAAAAATAGCACTACGCAGATACCATATCACCTTGTATCGAGCAAAGCCACTTTTCTATGAATGTATTGACTATCCATACAAGCTATATGGATGCATGTATGGGTTATTCGTACGATTATACGGATCTGTACAATAATGTCCATATGATTGTGCAGATCTGTATGATCGTACAAAACTATTCTCTAGGTTGTACGAGTCTGCACACTACTTAGGAATACCTCTTTTTAGGATGCATGTGTTATCTCCTTCTTTTTCATTCAACCTACTCGACTACTCAAGCATGTGAAAAAGCATCCCTATTTGTATACTTTTAGTAGAGAATCTATTTTTAAGATTAATCCTAGTGTAAGTCATGCATAAGATATAATTTTAGACTCAACTACTAGATATAAGGCTTTCACTTTTTTACTAAATTGATTTACAAAATAGACTTAATTTTCTAAAATTATAATTAATTTTTGAAAATATCTCGAACAACTTATCACATGTTCACAATAAACATATGTTGAAGTTCCTATCCAAGCTATAATTCTCAATAGAGGATAACCAAGAAGAGTCTATAACACAAGAAGAGTAAGGTTCAACAAGAGGAGTTAAAACATCATCCAAAATGTCTAGATGAATTTCCATCCTCTAAAGGTGTTGCCTAACATATTCACCCTGGACAATAATCTCCTTATCCCTGCTAAGTTGTATACACGTGAAGTCATCTACCTCATTCTACCAATTCATTAGGTCTACTCCATGTCGTGTGTTAATTGTGCAAGTGTCTCTAGTGGATCTTGTTGATTTGGTCTTCATAATCATTTGTTGCACTTGTATCAATATATATTTCATGAAAAAACAAAAAGGAAGAAAAAAATGAAAATTATTATTATTATTTTTCTAGTCAAGCATGTTCTTCATGCTTCTAGGGTTTATTAAGTCAAGAAGAAATTTCATCACGTGTCAAAGTCCTATTTGGAATTTTTTTAGCAAAATAAAAATATTATTTTTTAGTCTATAAAAGTGTTTTTGGCCCCCAATACCAAGTCGGCCATGGAAAAAATAAGTTGGCCTAGAAGAGGCCTAATTCGACCACTTGGACAGCTATATAAAGGAAGAGACTTCGTCCTCATTTACCCACTTGACACACAAGTTGATATTTGAGCAAGAGAAGAAGAAAAGAAGTGTGAAGACCAAGGAATAGAGAGAAAGTAAAGAAAGAAAAGGAAAATTCTGATTTTTTTATTGTTTCTGCTCACATGTGCGAGTTTATGGGGTAACTATACAAACTAAAGGATTGAAAATTGCAGGGTTTGTTGGAATTGTAACAAGAAAAGGCTTCATTTGACTTGTGCCTTAGTCAAATGGAGAAATTGTAATTTCCACATCAGTTGGATGACATGAGTTGCAGTTAGCTAGAGTGACATGGCTTTGTCTCCTAGTCAAATTAGTAAATTTGAGTTGTAGGCTATAAGTAGAGTTGTACATTGGTTGATTTCTAAAATTTAGCAATCTGGTGGATTTATTGTTAGTTGAATTCAATTATCTAAGCTCTAGTCATTAGTAGAGTCAGTAGGAGTTCATTTGAGTAGTTATAATAGTTATTAACTCACTGATCTCTCAGTTAACTGATCAATTTACTAAAAATAGACACAATCATGCATGGAATTTGAATTACCTAGTTGAGTGGAGGAAAAAGGAATCAATGTATTTATTATTGTATACTAGAGAGTGTATACATTTTGTATGAAGCAAGTGAGACTCTTCTCTTAGGAATTTCACAAGAAA